>VXBR01008458.1:672094-683924 GCA_013400215.1 Cisticola juncidis
CAGGGCTGGGGCAGGGGCAGGGCTGGGGCAGGGGCAGGGCTCTCCCTCCCTGCCTTGGGCTCTCTGCTCTCACACATCCCGGGGACTGCACAGCTTGTGTCACCCTCGGGCACAGGAACAGAAAGCCAAGGCTACAGCAGCACTGGGAATCTGCAGAAATAAGCAGCCCATGAGTGGCATCATTAATGTTTCCTATTAGGCTGAAGAGAAGCTCCTGGACCATGTGAACATGAGGCAGTTTTGATCTGTGGCAGAACCCCGGCAGATCTGCAGGACTACCCACCCTCCTTTAGCAATTTGTTTCCTCCTTCATTGCATGAAATAGGCACAAATGATCTCAGAATTAAAAATCCAAAAATTTCAGTCTTTGCTGGATACTTTGTACTCATTTTCTGTACCTTTTTATGAAGATAAAGCTTTTGAACATCTATCACATACACAAGAATGTCAAAATATAATTTTCTTCTCATTTGCTGAATCACTTGAGTTTGTGAACACCCACCCCTCCCAGCTCCAGTACAGGCTGTGCCATGTATTTCTGGGTGACACTGATGACATGGCATTCACAAATTCATTAGCAACTTTTCAAGGGATGAGGAAACTATAAAGAGGGGTAAATAACACATCATCACACCAGCAAATCTGGTGAACCAGCTGCAACATCCTTCTGAACGGGACAGCATTGAATGCTGAGGCTCAGGGATGGCTGCTCAGAGAGAGGGGTTTTTCCTGATTTTTTCCAGATATTTCCATCACATGGGGACACCTCAGTATCTCCAACTGGAAACACTTCATTGCACTGGCAGTACAGCACTGACAGAACAGTTTGGCTCTTCACGTTTGGCAGTGGGAAAAGGGGGAGAGAAGACCAAACTGATTTACCAGCCCAGAAGTAGGGTTTGGGTTTTTAAATTTATTTTTAAAAAATAATGAACTTTTAGGTATTAATTATTTAAAATTGATTATACCCACATTTCTGGCCCTTGCCTATGACTGCTCTGCTTTCTGCAAGGGTCAGAGTTCTCAACTAAATTGTAAAAAAATGGAAAAGAGGGGATAAAAACAATTTGACATCAATCAGATTACACTCCCATAAATTATCCCAAATTATTTGATTTTTTAAATTCCAAGAAAACCTCAGGATTGTGGAGGAGGTAAAACCTATGCATGACAAGAAGAATGTTCTGAAATAGTTCATTGCTCTTCTGGACTTCTAACCTGTTTAATTTAATCAGAAAAGGCATGGCTTCCCTGACTTATCTCTATGTGCTTCCAGCAAAGTTTAAAGAATCAAAAAATAGAAACAAAGGTGGCAGATCAAATAAATGATCAGCAGACCACACAAGAACAGATGGTATTTCCTGATTCAAGTATTTTTCTATTTTTATTTTGCTTTTTGTGGAAATGAAATCCTACTTAGCAGTTAGAACAGAGAAATGACAGGACTGAGGAGGTTCTGAGGCAAAGCTGCAGAACAAGAGGTGACATCCCCAGCCCTGGGGCAAAGAGCAGCAGGAGGGGAAGGGAGGGGGCACTGCCAGAGCTGAGCCCCTCTGCTCTGCCAGGACCCAGGGCCAGGAAAATGCTCTGTTCTTTCTCACCAACAGGACACAGACATTTCTCAAATCTTTTTTTTTAATCCCCAAGAGAGAACGCCATTTATCTGTCTCTTCTGGGAATGTTATTTTAAAACAGAGGGATATTTAACAATCTTCATGCTCTTTCAAAGCTTGTGTGACAACACAGTCTAATGAAAACAAAACTATTATCATTTTTTGTTTCTTTTTATCTTTCCTCTAGCCCTGCTTGCTTTGATGTACCAGGCAATCAATCAAAGGCTGGTCATAAAAAGCAGTTAAAACAAAAAAACAGACAAGACTGAGATGTTCCTTTTTTTTGGTTTGTTTTCAGTAACAATTTTCTTTATTTTCTGTCCTTTGAGAAAAACCCTTCATGATGTTGTCCCCTGGGCTACACTTAAATATTTCTTCTTAATGTCAATATTAAGTTTCATTTTCAAACAACTGGGGACAGATTTGACAAAAAGATACCCTTCAAGTATCTTGTGCACATCCATCACAATAATTTTAAAAAATGGGCTTTTTTCTATTAATATATTACTAATATCCCTGGGCTTTATTCTATTAATATGTTGTTAATATCCCACCAAAATTTTCCAGCTTTTTATATTGGTGAGACATTCTTTTCAACCAAATACTAATTGATTTCTATCACAAAATAAAGGTAATTTTCAGTTAATGCAGCTACCTTTGAACAGGCAGCTCAGAGATTTTGAAAACACAGACTGATATTTTCATGCCTTGGGTCTTAGGTTTGTTAGTAAAGTTTGCACTTGCCCTCAGAAGGAAATCATCCAGTTTTAGTTCATTATGTGGCTCAGAGTTTTTATCACCAAGTACAAATTTGTAGAGGGATTGTGAAGAATGAACACTGACCTCTTTTGAGCTGCACACCTACCTTTTTATCACTCAGCCCAGTCACTTGGTCAACAAATTCCTCTTGAATCATGAAGGCAGCCAAGTTAGCAGTGTAGCTGGCCAGGAAGATGACAGCAAAGAAAGCCCAGACTGACACCATGATCTTGCTCGTGGTCCCCTTGGGGTTCTGCACAGGCACAGAGTTGTTGAACACCAAGCCCCAGAGCAGCCACACTGCCTTGCCAATGGTAAAGGATGGGCCATGGGGATCTGCAATGCAAAGAGCAATTAATTAGTCCACTTGCAGTTAAATTAAACCTTGCCAATAACCCTGAAGGGATGAGCCATTAGTCCCAGGGACATGGGTACAAAATATTTCAGTGTATATTCACTGTACTCCCAATGCAATCACAGGATTTGCCATAGGTGCCATAGGTCATTGCAATGACAACGATTTCCAGGTTTTTAAAACATAATTCAGCATTTTTCTACGTGGCATATGGCTCAAAATGTTTAAGATGAAAATGGAAAGCTTGGGTTTGGAAGAGAAGCAGACTGCTATGTCTCCTGCAGGAAGAAATGTGCCAGTGTTGCCCTGTCAGTCTGCAGTGCCAGCAGACATGTGAAATGGAAAAGTGGAGGTTTAAGTCTTAATGATTCAATTCTAGTACTTTTCTTACCCAAATTATTTTTATCATTTCCAGTCATCCAACATTATGCTTTTTGAACATTATGTAAGCATTTTTAAGATCAAAGTGTGTGAATGTGTCACCTACTTTTAAGCACCTTTGTACTCAGAGCATGAATCAGAAAGACAGAACAAAGGAGCCACCTGTACAGACATGGAATTTAGAGCAAGCCAGGCTCTGGCTGCCTCACATGTTCAGAGTCACTTCTGTGGCTCCAAATGTATGCACATTACAGGTAAAATTCTCTCCCATGTAAGCCATTCTGTAATTTTTGTTATTTCTATTTTCGGTCATTTTTTAGTTCATCCCAAAGCTGGAAGGGGCCAGCAGGCTGCCCCAGGCTCCCAGGGGCATCAACCAATTAACAAAGTCATTATCCACTGCCAAGGCCTGGTTTGTAGAGCCCTGGGAGAATCCAGGGCAGTTCTTCTCCCCCAGCTCGAGGTAAGCACAAAGAAATCACACTTTGCTCATCACCAGGCTCCTGAACCCTCAGTGCAGAGAAACAGGCCTCCCCTGACTGTGACTCACTTGGCCTACTTATAATAATCCTTTCTTCAGTTCCATTGCAATTTAGTCAATAAGCTCTGATGCAGAAATCTGTAACTTTATCTCCTTCTTGCCCTGTCTCTTTATCCAAGGGGATGCACATTACAAATATAGATTTAGATACTCATTTAATTAAATTTTATTTTAATAATAATTCAGTGATTCTTAAAATAACAAAACTCTAAGTGGGTATACTCAGTGCATATTCTCATTTCAGCTTAAATACTCTCTAGTGCAGTGCAAATATTTCACAATGCAGTCAAGCTCTACATCTTACATTAATGCTCCTATTCTGCAGCAGCACCAGGAAAATAAAGTGCAGTAAAACAAACACAATGGAGCTGACTTTTGGTTTATGAAACTGCCTTCCTGACACATCAAGGACTGATACAGGGATAATGTGTGTTTTTCTGAGCAACAGTGTTACAGAAATTATATGGCAAGGGAGCAATCTAAAGCTCTGTTTATGCCACTGGAGATTGTATTACCATTGAGCTTCATCCTGCAAAAAATGCCTAGGGAAGTGAGAGAAGATAATTTTTTAAAACTATTCCAGGTTTGAAATTAATGGCAGATGGATTTGTGGCAAGTCTTTAGAGCCAAGTTGGGATGGTCTGGGGCCATAACATGTCTTTGTAGCTGTAAGTACACTAAATAATCAATTCAGGCACGTGAGGTGGCACAGAAAACAACAGCCAAGCCCCTGGATCCCCAGTGTCTACATTCACCTTTGATTTCCCCTCACAATGTTTATTTCAGACAGAGGTTACACATTTACCATCTTATTAAAATGATAACATCATCTGAACATCACAATAATCCACTTTTTCAGAGAACAAGCCAGCCATTATCTAGAAGAAATCATTTGCTTTTAATAGTGCCCAGAACTGTGCTCAGCAAGCTGGAAGATCTCTTGTTACGAAACAAGGAAAGAATGATTTAGGAATTTTAAAGAAGGCTGCACTCTCAAATGACAGGTAAGAAATGGGAGGATGAGGGCATCATGAGACATGAAATCCTCACTCTTGAGTCAAAGTTGAGTTTCTCAGCTTTCACTGAGAAAGAGTTAATACAGAGCTTGTCTGTTTTGGAAATGAAGTTTCTATAGGAGTGATGTCCTTCTGCCAGGGGCCTCACTTCAAAGCTAAGAGTTCATTTGACTTTTTACAAGAACTGTACAAAACTGTGGACAGTGTAACTGCTATTTTTCAAACTGTCCAGCAGACCACAGGATTTTAGGTAACTTTCTCTGAACTGGTATGAATTTGTAATAGTCAGGAGTGGAACATATTTCACTGCTTTGTAAAGCTGACACTTTACAACTGATGCTGTGCACGAACCAAACACAGCCTGAATAAAACTCTGATACCACCTACCCTGCTCTTTGTATTTCACTGAATTGGAATTATAAACATGTGCATATAAGCCTTCAAGAAATCATACTTTAAATGAAGAATATAAACATTTTCATAGCTAATTTCACTGGTTTATTCCTATGTTATGTTTATTTGAAAAGATGGAGAGCCAGGGATGGCAAACACATGGTTTTTTTTATAGACATGGAGTTGAATAAAACGTAAATCTTACCTCTCCCTTGTGCTAAGTTCCTGTTGTATCCTACAGGACTAAAGTACTCAAATATAAAGACAGCCATGGCAGACACGATGAGGAGCATCACAAACATCATCACCCAGACAGAAGCACTAAAGGGCTCTGCAGCAAAACAGACAGGAGAAACAGAAACACAGTTCATTAAACCAGTCACAGCACAAGAATTCTAATGTCCTCCTCTAGGCAGGCCCAGCAGCTTCCTCTGCATTAGCTTTTTCCAACAAAAATGCTAGCAAATAACTAAGAAATATATAATGAACTGCTGTTAGTTTACACAGAAAAAATCCATAAAGTCAAAAGCTTAAGTGTAAATTGCAATTAAGAACAAAAGGCTGCACACTTTTCTTTGACACTGAGTGGCACATAATTGGTTTGACTCGCTGCTTATTCAGTCCACAATCAGGTTGCTGTGTCTATTCATCCTGGATTATATAAATTTATTAACAGAATGGTCCAGCCACTGTGACTGTGTTTCTGCAAAGCAAAAGCAATTAAGCATATGTTAAATACATTTGGTAATTCAGGGAAATAGACTTCTCTCTTGTTTTCTATCCAACAGAAAGCATTAAAGGAGGAAAGATAAACGCATTCAAACTAAACGCTTTTGTTTCAGGATTCTTTTCTCTCTGTGTTTGCTTTCATCTACCTGCAATGAAGATGATATTTTTATCAGTTGCAAACACATCCTTCTGAATGTCTCATTCTCATCTGGGAGCAAATTACTGAAATCAAAAGGGTTTATGGAAAATTGGATGTCAGTTTGAAAGACAGAAGAACCATGGTTAAGTACAAGAAGTAGGTTGGAGCATAAAACTAAAAGCAGTTTCAAATACCAGTCTAAGAACCAACTTTTTGAAAGGACTCAATACCAATATCAAATATCATCTTTCCCAGAGATTCTCTGCCATTTCAGGAGTCCCTGTGGGAGCTGCTTGGTACAAGGATATCTCTAAGAAAGATTAGCTTGGTAAAGTAATATATCTTTATCAAGCCAACTTACTTGGGGCTCTTTACATCGTAACTTGTACGAATAAAGCAAGTGTGAGCATGCTCTGGAGTGTGAGAAAACAAATCTAGTGTACTATTTCTAATTAGGACAGACTCAAGACACCCTTGAAATTACAGAAAATTAGTATATTCAAATGCTTTGCCTGTTTCTGAATGCCCAAGAAGTTCCTCTCTTGAAGCTTTTTCATTCTTTGAATTTAAGATTGGAGTCACTGAAACTTCTTCCCTCGTTGCAGGAACTGGCAGTGACTGAGCTGAGATGTGCTAAACCCAAAGCCCCATCTGAGCCCTGCCCAAGGTCAGGTGAGCACCCAGAATAGAATTAAATGTAATGATTTGTGCACAAGCATAGAAAACTCATGACATCTTTTGTCTTTGCTATGATTCCTTCAGAAATCTGGAACTTAGGTAAGATCAAATAACAAACAGCCCCAGTGGTGATTTTGGAAGGTAACTAAAAAGGCAAAGCAGGGACATTTTAAACAGAACTCTTTTCCTCTTGCAAAGGAGCAGTATTTTTTCAATTAATTATTTTATTTTTAAGATAAGGTATGAAGTTCTTTCAAATACTATAATTATTTGTTTGGAGGACAATGGTACTAGGAAAATAATAGAATTTGCAGAAGGCAGAGAAATATCTACATGCAGCCAGGGAATGGCTATTATATAGCCAAAGACAGTCTAAAAATATTTTCTGAATTCAGTCAGTAACTGGATTAAATTGGATTTCATGTAGAACTACTATAAAAGTTTCACAGCATTCTCACAGAAGCTAGCAAGGCTGATAAAGCCCCTATCAAAAGCAACAGTATAGAAACAGCAATGGTAATTTGTCAAAATCTAAAGGCAAAGGACAAAACAAGCCAGTGTACAAAAGTAAGTTATAAACAAGAGTTTAGGCAGAATTCTCTTTAATAATTTAAGGAGTCTGGTAATGAGGTAGAGAATTAATAGAAGCAATAGGAAAACAAAAAGCTATTTGGAATAGCAAGCAGAAAGATTGAACAAGTACAAAATCAACTGAATAACAAAGTCGATCTTGCTGTCATATCAGAGATCCAATTACACATTCACTGTGCTTTGATTCTCAAAGGACAGAAAGGGAACTTCCCTCAGGCAAGCAGCAGGTTTTACAGGAATTTTCAGTAAAACTATAATACAGCAGAAAAAAACTAATATATGACTTGTTGGTGTATATTTCAAATGACTGACAACAGAGAATATCAAGCAAGGAAAAAGATGTCTTGAGTCCCACATCCCACCACCAAAACCAGTACTTAAGGAATACATTAAATAAAGAAGGGCATAAATTTGCTATTCCATCAATGCCTCCCCAAAAGAAAACTGACCTCACCTATGAACTCTCCCTCTGAAAAATATAGAAATGGAGATTTAAAGTTTCCCTTTTCTTATTTGGTTGTTTAATTGAACCAAAACTCCAAAGAATCATTAAAAAATATTGGTAGATTTAGTACATATGATTTTTAGTACAATGTGAAAATGTTTTAATGAGGATAAAATTCTCATTTGAAGGAGGCACATCAGAATAATAACACAGCAGATAACGAGGAAGAGGCTGTCACAGCCCATCAGTTCCTCAGATCTATTGGACACAACAACTGACAGGAAAAATCGAGTTACACAAAATCCTGTACTTGTCCACATTCATAGAAATAATTCACAAACCCAGATATTTCAGGAACTGTAATCAAGTGCTGTTCTTTAAAAATAATATTGTATTTGACAGATTTTTAAAAAATCCTTTAAAAGGCTTACGTAAGATGACTCCATTCTCAGACATTCACTTAATTGAAACAAAATCAGTCTGTGAATAAATTCAGTTATCTGCCTGATAGTATTTTGCAAGGCAAAACATTTTACTACTACGCACACCTCATCAAAATACACAGTCAATTCCAGCAAACTGGCAGCTCCATCTATGCCTGAAAAAAACAGAGCACTGCTGAGAGCACAGGCTTGATTTATTGGTGCAGTAAATCAGATTTCTTCAAAAGCAGAGCTATTTTAGAGAGTTTTATGAGAAGGGGTTATTTTTGTTTCTTTTGAATTATATAGACATCCAGCTAAACCAATAACATTAAATGCATTTTAGAAATCTAATAACTCTGTTGCTTGTGGAAAATGCAAAAGCAGCTTCTCTTTTGATGGTGGTTATAAACAGGTTTTTAAGGGGTAAGTAAAAAATCAACTGCAATTGCACTTTAGAGAACACCCCAATTCTTATTTCCAATGGTCATTTCAACATGCTGCAACTGCAATTTAAAAAATGAACTTTACAACTCAATGACTCAAAAAAATGAAAAGATACACTCAGAGTGTTTTCATTGCAAGTACATTTTCTTGCAATTTCACTTTGAAGTCTTTCATTCATATCAAACATCAACAAAATCTACTTAGGTATCACCACATTTGGGAAATTATTTGATTACTCACTGTGTCGTATTTACTTGCATCACCCCTGTAATGTGCTTTTATGGAACAGATATGAGAAATAAGCTCTGTGGTTAAACGATGATTCTTGTGTAAGAAATTTCAATTATTTGCCTGCTTCTGTCTGCTACTACACCACTAATCTGTTCTTCAGTGTCTGTGAGCACCTTGAGGGGGAGTGAAGAGCTTCCACTTGGCAATTTAGAAGTGGTCTCACTGCTGACCCAATGGGCTTGAACATTCTAAACTGTGCCCTAAGATATTGGGAATATACTGATTTTTGATTTTTTCACTTAATGGTTTTAGTGTCACTATTCCAGTACAAGATATCTTTAAAAATAGTGGGCCCAAATACATCATGAAGAACATAACAGCATTCTGGGCACTTTTGAACAACCTCATGGCTCATTCTCTTTTCAGCTTCAGGTAAATTCAGGCCAAACACTAAAAGAAACTATAAATAGTAAAAGGGGAGAGGGAAATAACAAAAGTGAAAAGGCACCACGGAGACAAGAAGCATGCAAGGAAAGAAGCCCAGAGTGTTTGTTTCTTTATATCCCACCTCCTCTGCCCAGCCTTTCATTTCTTTGCTGTATCCCCACGGTTCAGATGCATCAGTGGGGAAAACTCAGCTCTCCAGTTCAGCAGTGTGGTGTTCAGAAGCCAGAGGCAACTAAACTAGCTTTGAACTATATCTAAAGATAAGGAAGTTGCTCTTCAACTCTACAATGGATTTTCCAAATATTTTCTGAATATTAAAAAGATATTTAACAAATTGTGATGGGCTAAACAAGTATAAGTTAGTTTTTAAGAAAGCAGGGTTGAGGGTGTAATTTTCCTAACTGAAGATTTTAGGGGATTTTTTTTCATATTGAAATCACTGTCATTGGTTTTCACTTTCAGCATCCAAAACCAACAGCACTGTGTCCATGTGTTAATGATCGTGTTAATCAGCACAAACCTCTTAATGTAAAATTCAAAACTCAACAGAAACATTTCTCAACACACAGTTAAGTCTACCAAACTGCACAGAACAGCAGCTGGGCTGTCTGGGCAGGCTGGAGGTCATACCTAGGAAGGCAGACGGGGACACGGTGCCGTTGCTCCGGGACACCATGACACTGATCCCGGTCTCCACGAACGGCACCGAGAAATCCACGACTTCCGAGCGCTCCTCGTTGATGGTGAGGGAGCCCACGGCCATCACTGCCCGGTGATACACGACCTGATCAGGGGAGAACACGGCACAAGGGTCAGCACAGAGCACCCCCTGCCCCCAGAACAGCCCAACCAGACCCTGCTGAGCCCTCAGGAACTCTTCCCCCAAAACAGAACTTACTTCTCCAATCATTCCGTTCCACACGTTGTTGACCTTTTTGCCGTGCTTCCCATTCGTCACCAAGTACAGGTCATATGTGAACTTGACAGTTTTGGACAATTTCTTCAAGATATCGATGCAGAATCCTTTGCAGCACTTCTTTACGTTTGTGCCCTCGTTAGTTTTGTTGCTGTCAACAGAGAAGACACACGTAAATATTCCTGCTGGGAAAAACAGAGGCAGCACAACAGCGAGATACAGCACAGTGTGAAACAACATTTTGCCACTCTTGTGAGTGACCATGCTTTTCTGAATCAAGGGAAAAATAACCCGCAGGATGCTTTTGGATGTCTGCATGGTGTCTATATGTCTATATGGTGTTTGCAGCTACTGCTAATCATTACAGAGATAATGTTACCTCACACAACACCCTCTCCTCCAGGATCCAGCCTCACGCACTGCACTGCTCCATCAAGACATACAGCCTGCTCTCACTAATCTCTCTCTCAGGATCAGATTAAACTTTTATTACTTTTACTCTCAAGACATCAGACTACATGTCATTTAGTAAGTAAAAAACATGTAAGCTGTAAAAAGGCACAGCAGTTCACCGTGCTGGAAATGGATGCATCTTCTCAAAGTGCAGCTTTCCCTGCACTTGGAGAAGGTGAACTACAGGCCGCCTTTAAGTGCAAGGATGCAAGTTTTCTCTTAATCTTTTTTTTTCTGAAATGTTCATTTTGTGACCTCTAGAACCTTTTAGTACAAGCATCTTCAGAAGGCAAGGCAATATCTTACAGCCTTTGGAAGAATCCAAAATTAAAATGAAACTACTTTAGAGCTTAACTAAGTACAGTTATTAAAAAAAAATAAAATCTCTCTGGACTTCAGAAAGCATGTGCACAAGCATTCAGCAGCCTCTGGAAATCTTCAGAAACATGCATCATATTCCCTCACACCTGCT
Source organism: Cisticola juncidis (assembly GCA_013400215.1). Classification (NCBI taxonomy): domain Eukaryota; kingdom Metazoa; phylum Chordata; class Aves; order Passeriformes; family Cisticolidae; genus Cisticola; species Cisticola juncidis. The sequence goes on from VXBR01008458.1 coordinate 683,123, forward strand.
CAATAAAATGCTATTCAGTTCATAAATACAAAGATCAAGGCACAGAGCAGGGGAAACACGACTGACAAAGGTGCAGTGGAAACTCTTCCACTGGTTTCTAATGACTGCTCCAAAGCTATGGAGCACAAAGAAGGGGGCTTTTCTCTTGATGATAAGTCACAGTGGTATCTTATACTGGAGTAGGTTACTGTAAACCAAATTTCAGCACAAAGTTACATTTTCATTAAGAGACATTTTCAAATGGTTACAGACTAATGAAAGCAGGCGTATCTCAACATAACCAGAAACAATCCAAAGAGGGCTCATTAAAACAGTCCCATTTTGGAGCATAATCTTCTTCCACGTGACTGAAAAGGGCTCATTCTCACTGACTTTGAATTTACTAGAAACTTACTATCTTGTTAATAACTCAATGTGACTTACACGTGTATAACCAGAAACTCTCAGTTTTTTAAGAAGGAGGATGGGCAAAGAGCATATCATGTGGGAAAGGGAAGGGAAGGTGCGGGAAGGTGCGGGAAGGTGCGGGAAGGGAAGGTGCGGGAAGGGAAGGTGCGGGAAGGGAAGGGAAGGGAAGGGAAGGGAAGTGACACTTGAAGATAAACCTTTTTCCTTCCAGAAATGAAAGATATAAGGACACAGGATTTTGTAATTTGTCTTATTTACTTAATCAATATACATTCCCTTGCAAAATAGACTTCAATTATTCATGTATTAATATGAGACTCTTACTTCCTCCAAATGCTAAGGGCATTTGGAACTTCTTTGAAGTTCCACAGAAAATACTCATTTTTAACTCTCA
>VXBR01008458.1:683968-853726 GCA_013400215.1 Cisticola juncidis
AAGGGAAGGGAAGGGAAGGGAAGGGAAGGGAAGGGAAGGGAAGGATTAGTGAGAAAATTCAGGACTATATTTTGCAGTCAGGAAAAGAGAAGCATTTACTCACTTAAGTTTGACAAATTTGCGGCAGGGCACGGTGTTTTTCTGGCAGCTCTCCATGAGGGGATCCACGTCCTCCACGATGACAAAGGGAGCCTCCTCCAGGGTGACAATGCTAAGGTGGTTGTCGTCGGGGTCGCTGTCGGCGAAGGAGCTGTACCTCGGCCACACTGAGTACTTCAGGCTCAGGGAGTTGTTCTCCCACTTGCCCACCTGCAAGGCCAAGAGCCACAGGCTGCTGAGAGCTGCTGGCTGGTGTGTGACAAAGGGGAGCCAACATTAAACGGGCTGGGACACAGGTACAGGGAATTACATGGCCAGGACAGTTGGTCTGGGGTTTTGTTGTTAAAATTACTTTAAAATTTATTAGTAATTGCATGAAATGAGAGAATGCACAGTGGTAAAGACCAATAAAGTAACGTTATTTCAATAGGTAACTGTTTATACAGACCAGATGTCATCAGCTAACACAATCTATCACCTGGCGTTATGTGCACTGAAATTTGATATTCAGCATTTCTATCTGAGCCAGCACAGCAACCAGATACTCCATTTGTAATCAGGACCCATTTGAAGTAATAAAAAATTATTTAAAAAAAAAAATCAACCAACCAACCAAACTCCACAAACCCCAAACAAAACCCCTAATGCTCACTCACATCTCCACATCTGACTGATAACCAAAACTATCATAATGTCTGTACCTTCCCAAAGAGAAGACTCTTCTGTTCTTATACATTGAAAAGCCACTGTAAAAGCCTTTACCCAGCCTTCCACTGGAGCCAGACCAAACCACATTTTTAGCAAGAATTTCCAATAGAAATAGTTCTCATTAGAAATAACTGTTTTATCCTGCCAACTGTTGGGTACGTTTAAGAAAGCAAACCCCATTGCACATGAAAGTTGCCAGCTTATTTACTATTATAAAATATCCCTTCTAAATTAACCCACATTTCTTTCCATTTCCAGATCACCAGAAGGAGGTTTATGATTTAAATATTTTTGAGTCTAGTGTTTTCCTCCTCAGATTGTTTAACTACTTTCTATCCAGAAATCTAATTATATGTTTTATCTGATGACAGATAATATAAATGAGCTAGCAATCCACATAATTTATAACCTAATGCATTTTAATAATTCTTGAGTTGCTTAAGCTAAACAAATGACAACATAATCATAAGACTGTTAAAATATTTCTTTTGCAAGAAAAATGGTGGGAATTAACAGTGGAATAAGAGACTCAAGTCCTTTAAAAACATTAAAATTGTTACCTATGTTCTGGCCTCTAAAAACTTGAAAGTTAATCACAAAAATTCCCAAAGAACACGATTTATATCCATTTCTATTTACAGAAGCCTATAAGCACATGACCTTTGCAGTTTCCATTCCACCCTGTTTATAAGTCAAGATGTTCTACTGAACTTTAATGTAGGAGGCAGAAATGTCAAATCTCTACTCACTTAAATTAGGAAATTCAAAATATCTCAAGGGAAGTAGGAATTCTTAAATCAATGGGAACTGTGTATATGATTACTGTGAATATACATTTCTAGTATGAAATTTACCCAAAACACAGTGGATGAAGTCTTAAGGAGAGAAGCCAGTTCAGAGAGAGGGACACCATCTATTGTTCCTATAAATAAATCAGTTTAATTGTCGAGGTGTGGCAGTGACTGCAGCGTGGGCTGGCTCACGTGAGCGCACATGGTGTCAGAGCCCTGAGCACAACATGGAAGTGTCCATCTGGAACAGGAGCATTCCAGCCAGCCCAGGGCTCAGACACTCAGCAAACGTGCCAAGGAATACCAGGGATTCCAGGAGTGGAGAACGTGCCCGCATCTGCCTGCTCCAGGCATCAGAAGGAGATGGGGTGGTGTTTGTGTGGTGAGGAGTGCAGCAGGGACAGGCCTGCCCTCCCAAACCACTGAGGGCAGGATGCTGATCCTGATCCCAGGGCACTTCCCTGTGCCAGCCACCCCCACTGTAGGTGCAAAACTCATCTGCAAGTAAAGACATGCAATATAACCATTGTATTTCTTTTGAACTTGCACATTCTCTCCTATTTTCTCCCACTTCACAGGCAGTCTGGAATATCCCCTTTGGCTGAATCTCTACAGGATGCAGGAAGGGAAGGGGAAATAGCTGAGAGCATGGAAGAGCTTGTTTGAAGTCAGCCTGAGTCAGCAGCCACAGGGTGCTCATCTCATCTCACCCATTGTCTAAAGCACTCCACATCAGACTCTGGCACGTGTGCTCTGACCACCTCATCCAAGCCTCGTTATCTTTGGAAGACTGCAGCCAAGGAGACGGAAAATGAGGAATTTGGTGTGTTCCTGTGTGGCAGCCCAAGGCAGAGACCTGCACAGTCACACATTGCTGCAGCTCAGCATCCTAAAGGAGTCCCTTTAGGGGACTCCTAAGGGGACACGTAAGGATGATTGACACAATCCTGCTCACACCCTCACAGAGGCCATGGAACCAGAGAAAAAGGGCAAGGCCAGATCCTGAGCAGAGCTTTCCTGTGTGCCAATGCTGGCACAGAGAGAGAGTCTGTCACGCTGGTATCTCTCACCAAAATAAACAAATACCTTGGTCCTGTCACCCTCCTCCCAGCAGATGGGAACTGCACACAGCACACACTCATCATCCCTTTGTAAGAAAAAATCTTACATGACAACATGGGTACTAAATGCACTCCCAGGACTACCCAGCCAAACCTTCCAAAAGAGAAAGCTTTTCAGGGATGCTCCTTTTACATTTTACACACATACAGTGCAAAACACACTTTTTGAGCTGTCCCAGTTAAGAAAATAGTGCTGAGTAAATACAAAATCTCTCCCATCTTGCTTTATTGAAAAACTATTTACTACTATTTTTTCATTACACTTTTCCACTTTAAAGGAAGAGCTACTACGGCAAGCTTTAAATCAATAACTAAAAAGCTAAACTAGAGTTTGTCAGGTTAACAGTAACAGCTGCAGAACAAAGCACAAGAGCAAAACCCTTCCTCCAGACACAGCATCTGCTGCAACCTCCTGCTGCAAACCTTTGTGTCACTTTAATGTTTCTGAAGGTCCACATTTCACAAGGGCACGCGAAATTTAAATGACAAAATATGATGCGAGTAGTTCCATGTCTTATTAATAAGAAGTGTTTTACAGTCCTGAATGCTTTGAAGACATCCATTTAAAGACTTTGAAGTTTTCAAACTTTGCTGCAAAATCTCATAAGGGGAATGCAAATGCCCTGCTCCTCCCTCATGGCTGCTGCTGACGCCATCAGGAAGGCACCAGTCCTGTGACCAGCAGGGCTCCAAGGAAAACACAGGACCCAGAGAGATTATAAACAAACAGCAGGAGGAAGAAAAGCTACCACTTCCTGCAGCCTCCTTTTTCAATGCAGAATTATTAATTAGAAGTCACCAAATCCTCAGGGGCTGGTACAGTTTTGGTTCTGGGCAATGTCCCAGATAACTCTGTGCAGTGCCACCGTTCAGAGCTGATTTTAAGAGCTGATTATGTCATTAGAAAGGAAGAGAGCTAAACAAATTGACAGCTCCTTCCTCCACCTCCCAGTGGGGGAAGATTTTTTTGTCACCTCTGCCCTCAGTGAAGACCTCACAGCTCTCCAGAAATGCCCAGACATAGCTTCACCTTCAGAGAGGGAGAGCTGCCCTGAAATTCCTCCTGTTCTCTAATATAGAGGTGTAAAGAACAGGGGCAAAGCCCACCACCTCTGCTTTCCATGGGAGTTATGATTCCTTACCAGCAGCAAAGAGGTGGGATGCTCGTTGGGAATACATGATTTAAGAATTGCTGCATAATAGTTGGTGCAATTCAAACAGTTCAGCAGAGTAAAGGTCAAAGGAAAGGCCTTTAGGCTAGGCAAAAGCTCACTGATACAGAAACAATATGCAATTTTCAGCTGACAGTAAGTGTCAGGATAGGCATATTTCCAGGAAGACTAAATACACAAAACAACAAGGATGGAATACAGGGAATGACAACCCAACAGATGCTGAAGAGCACACTGCTGCTTCTGCTATGGGCAAAAAGAATATATCACATTACAACACAGAGCTGCTGACAAAAGACACCCCAGCAAACAGATGATCAGGCAATTTCATCTGTTCTAGTTAAAATATCTGCATTTCCTCACAAGTGTTAGGGAGCATTTATCATGAGACACGAGCATCCCACAGCTGTCATGACCCTCGCTCAAATCAGTCGTGATTCCACAAGAAATTAGCAGGGAGCACCTCACTGATGATTTTATCCCCACAGTACTGACAAAAAGCTCTGTCAGAAGCCTGTCCCAGCACTGGTTTCTCAGCTCCTGTGCAGTGAGGCAGCTCTGAGGCAGGCACAGGAGCTCCTCCCTGGGCTCAGTGGATGCTGCAGGGCAGATGGAGCTCTCTGTGAAGGCCCCGGTTCATTTATTCCAGGCAGGAATCACGCACCCTCTGCCCACTCCTTCCTACTCAGATACAAATGTGTACAACCCCACACAGAGCTGGTAAACCTGGCAGATGCTACTTCAGCAGAGAAAATCAAGGTCTGCATTAAATCCTGCATTAGTAGAACGTTAGAGAAGACAGCTCTGTTCAGAATAAACCTGGATGTAACTAAGAGCTCTTGCAGTGTGTTTCATTAGCAATTGTGCCATGTAGCACACAAACTCACCCAGAATACAGACCACCATGATAATTTTATCTGTATCTACCTGGAGCATCAGTAAAAATTATTTCTACCCTGGAACTCATCCTTACTCATGGAACACACTCATCTCTAAATACAGTCTTCCCCATCTCACTTAAAATACGTGATACTCACTGCTAATTAAACTGCCTACTTTTGCCACTGCTAATCATATTCTAGTATATGGGTTTAATATTGAATTGATTGGATAGATTAAAAATATATTAAAATATATTAAAATATATATAGAAATATATTTTAAAAAAATAAAAAAGCCAGACTAGCAGTCTGCAAAGCTGGCAGCTCAGTGAAGTTGATGGTCCAGGTGAGACATGCAGGTCCCACCTCTCTGAGGTAACAAATACAGGGGAGCTGCAGCTGGGGCTGCTGAACCTCTGGGGGTTGTTGAGCACGAGCACAGTGATCCTGCAGCACTCTGGTGATATTTCGACAACTCTGTTAACTCTGGTAAATTTATCAAGTTTCACTTTAACAAGCACATTAAGCTTCTCTTCTTAAAACCCTCTTGCCTGAGAACAGCATCCCCTTTGCCTGTCAAGATCAGCAGCAAGAATATGAATGTTGGTGTCAGAAGTTTGAGTAGCTGAGTTAGGATCTGTCAAAATATCTTGCTGGATGTCTGTGAAACATGCCCAAAAAGTGATTTTCAGTCTTCAAACTATTATCATCCAAACAGCTTTCTTCAGCATCTGATGTGGGACAAACCCCTCAGTCAACCCTATTTACATGTGAAGTTAGCACCTCAAAGTTTCAATAGTGAGTCACTTATAAAGAAAAAATAACTTCTTTTCTGAGGGGTGAGATATATGCTATGGTTGAATGGCTTCTCTATAAACTCAAGCTTTAAATGAAGTGTATCAATTCTGAAACCAAGGAAAAAATGTGTTTGAATAAAAGCAGATTAAAATGAAAAAAAAATTTGTTTTAATAGTAAATCTCGAATTTTCAGGAGAATACCAGATTAAAAAACTCTTCACATAAACCACAATTACTCTTTGTACATAAGTAACAAAGTAGCTGCTTGCAGTATGTACATTACTTGCATTATGAGAATTAACAGTCTGCTGCATTGTCATTTTTTCACATGAGTAAATTATTTAATTGGATACTAAGACTTGATTTTTTCCATATAGAATGGAGGCTATTAAATAAGACTTCAATAAAACCATTCTGTGATACTCCCTGCTACACTGTAAGAGAAAGGAGAAGCACGTGCCTGGCTGGAAACTCAGAGCAGCAAATGTTAGATCTCAGATGAGTAACTTTGACAGGTTTGAAATTGAGCAAAACAGCTCAAGGAGAAAGGAACAAGAGGAAAGAAATTGTCTAAGAGATATGGGGTAAAACAGGCAACTTGGAGAGAACATTGAGACAACACTGAAGAGCTGCTCAATAACCCATGTGGAAGGGAAGGGCCCTCTCCATCTCTGAGCCAGTGGAGCTGAAGTGCACGGTGACACTGCTGAAAAGATGTGGGGTGTCCCCAGACAGCCCAGAGCTACGTCCAGCCTGCCAGGGTAATTGATTAGTCAGTCTATTTGTCCTCATCCACAGAGGCAGGGATCAGCCTGTGGTCAGCAGGATAAGTCTGGTGGTGACAGAGCGTTCTTGGCCGCCTTCCACTTCTCCCCTCTGACACAAATCCTAATTAAAGCTGGCCCCCTTCCACAGCCAGGGCTGGAGCAGCAGCACCAGAGCTGCCCTGCCCTCACACCCCGCCTGGCAGGGCCCAGAGCAGCCACACACCAGCACTCACACCAGCACTCACACCAGCACTCACACCAGCACTCACACCAGCACTCACACCAGCACTCACACCAGCACTCACACCCACTGCTGCTCCTCCTGGAGGACCCCAAACTGACCCAGAGCAGGGAGGGATTTACCAGCTGGAAATTACAGACAAACAAGGATCAGCCTCCTGAGAGCCCTCAGCTGGAGTGGGCACTGCACAACCACGGGCAGCACAGCACAGCCTGCCCCAAACCCTCCTGCTCTGACAGGGGAGTCACTGCAGGGGCACAACAGGCTCCTGTTACTTCTTGGAAATAATGTTGGCTCATGTATCCAGTCAGTATTTCTTTGCTTTGTTGGCTCATTTTTCAAAAACATCAAACCCGTCTCTCCTTGTCCTTTGAATGGTCTCTTTAGAGAAGTTTCAAGGTACAAAATGTATGAAATTATTTTAGCATAAGCATTGTTGGCTGTCTCTTTGAGCATTTTCTTCCTTTGGCACCTCATACCAATAATATTCCCCCAGCAGTATAATATTTTTTCCAGAACATTATATATGATATGCAGAATGTTGAAGAATTTTAAAAGAGAGTAAGAAATTTTCATAACAGTTAGTGAGCAAATGATTCCTCCAAAGATTCAGATTGACACATTTGGAGAGGATTAAATTTATCCAGAGAATTAAATTTGCATCAAATGAACATAACGAAATACACAGCATAATCTAGGACTACTCTCTGTGTTTCTGCATGACTAGCATATTTATTGAGATGTCCTTCAGTAATTCTGGTTTTGTTATTATTATTCATCATCATGTAGAGTCTTATAGTCTTATAACCTGGAGTTTTAAGTTGATTTAATGGGTTTTTTAAAACTACAACAAAAAGAATTCATAAATTTCAGCAGTAGTTTAGATAATGCAGAATCACGTTTCATGAATTTAAAATAAAACTGGTGGATGATAGAGATTTATGTTTTCCTACAGTCTTAGATTAAAAACAGTTTCTTAATACAAGTTTTTAAAACATAAGGTCACAGCCTGCAAAACTCAGAGGCAAAACAATCACAGGCTGAGACTGGAGTTGTAAAGAAAGGATGCTCATGATAAATGTTTTCATTTATTACTTGCATATATGATTAACACTGATGTTAAGACATTTTTCCTTCTAGTCTGTATAGAAATGTATGGAGATTGCTTGTCTACCTGGACTAGTCAAGATTCTGAATTTTTTAGGAATTGACAGGATTATTCTCCAATTCAACAGCACTTCACAGTTTTGGGGCTTTTTTTAAAATGTGCTTTTACTAAAAATCTGTCAAAAAGCACAAAATCAAGCAAATAAAAGGGCTGGAATTTTCAAGATATAAAAATCCATCCAAATTCACATAGCTGAGGGCCAAGCTTTTGGACATTTTTCAACTGTCCATTTTACTTTACTAAATTTTAAGAAGAACTGGAAATGAAAGGTGGGTTTCACAGAAATCTGAAACCCACGTGGCTTTTCTTCACTGATCTGCTACAACTCATCAGATCTGCTCAGGATGGTGTGGAACTCTCTCTCCTGAAGCTCTGTGATGAAGCTGCCCCAGCAGAACCAGGGTTCTGTGACATTAATGCCCCCCCTGGCCCCCGTGCCCGCCCGTGCCCGCGCTCACCTTCTCCCACTCGCGCTCGTTGTTCAGCACGATCACCACCAGCCTGGGGTGTGCCTGGTACCCATCTGCTGTGAAGGACAAATCTCGGCCTTCCCACGTCACATTCATCATGAACCTGGAAGGCAAGGGAGGAGAGTTCATTGAAGAATTAATGGGCTGTCCAGAGTTAACGAGCAGCAAACGCAGTCACAGAACCATGGACTGAATCCACGCACCGAACCCGCAGTGCTGGGGAGCCTGTGCCTGCAGAGTGGGCATCTCAAGGCAGTTCAGAGCTCAAGACAAAGCAAAATATTGTTGGTGTATGAATTATAATGCAGACATCATTTTTAACAGCTTCCACATTCTATATGATTGATCTCTGCCCTCCCTGAATAACCTTTCTGGCACTTTGCACAACCTCCCCAGGAGGAGCATTTTAAACAAATACATCACCCCTGTGTGTAACATTGCACCTTTGTGCCACTCAGAGCAAAGTGAATCCCACCTCTCTTCCCCTGCTCAGACCTCCAGGAGTCCTGTCAGCTCTCCCCAAACCTGTAGCTACACACAGTGTGGTTGTGACACAAGGATAAATTCCACCAGTGCCAAAAACAGACATGAAAGCTTTGAAGGTCTTGGTAAATATTCAGTAATTTCAAAAGAAAAAGGATTTATGTTTTTATTCTTTTGTATTTAGCTTAATTATCAACTGTTTTCAAAAGACATATGAATTAATTAGCATTTTGAATAGGAAAAAAAAAATAGAGGGACATGAATTAAAACATAAAAGAATGAAAAATTTTTAAATTTTGTTGAAAAAAATCCAAACTCCTCACTGTTAGTGTAAAGCTGACAGGGCTATCCCACAGTAAGTTGTTTCAATTCAAAATTTTGGAAAGAAGACAGTATGCCCCCTAGCCCATTTCTGTAATTGGAAGTTATTCACATGGAATTGCTCTGAATTATCCGTGTATTTAATTGAAAGAAATTCAGCCCAAGACGGATGCAGACAGGAATGCAGATGTCCATCCCATAGAGAGATGTGTTCTGAAGGGCAGAAATTTACTATTCTTCATACATTATCTGTAGTGTTTTACCCACAAGAAATCAAAACTGTTTTACATGTTTGTATGGGTTTGGAGGGGGTTTGGGGGTTAATTGGTTTGTTGTTCTGGCTGGCTTTTTCAGCAGTAGTAGCAGCATGATCTCCTGGGGAATGTGACACAGACAAAATTCCCCAGCTCCAGATTCAAAAGAGAAGGCTCTGTATTGACACAGCTGCCAGAAATTCCCAGCAGCAGAAGCACACTAAATAAACATATACAGACCCAGAAGAAATAATGGCATTGTATTATAACAGTTATTAATTAAATGTGCACTACCCTGAACAGCCATAGTAACATCATTCAGCACCAGTTTGACAGCAATTTGTAAATTCACCCATGGTACTAACTCACATTTCATGACAGACTTCCAGTGTGAAAATTTTCCCCTTGACAGAACTTTGCTGTTCAGTTGAACTGTTTTCCCATATATTCCATTTTTCATCCACAGTAAAAGATCTTGCTCAGGAAGAAAAGCCTTGTTTGCCACCTTGAGAGGCAGCAAACCACCAAACAGGATTTCCCTGTGCACACATGTAAGGGACCAGCATAACACTCACTGAGTGCTGAAAGCCACTGGGACCCAGGGAGGGAAATGGCCAGGATGTGAGCACAAGAGGGAATCAAGGATGTGAAGTGAAAACAGGCAATGCTTGCATCTGCCCTTCTGCACCCTCTCCCAATCCACACCCATAATCTAACACCCCTCAAAGTGAATGCATCCCCTGCCAAGGCCAGGCAGAGCCACCTCATTTCAGTGAGACTGAAAGCCAAGGGTTGCATCCTCTCCTAAGGGCTGGAGCCCAAACACACACCCTGAACTCCATCAGGCTTTTGTGCCCACTTGGGTTTTCAGACACACACGAGATGGTGACTGGACTGGAGTGGAACTCTTCCTTTAGGCAGTTATCAGGATCACCACTCCCGATTTCAAACACTACTCATCATATTCTGGGATTAATGTGCAAATGCCCTAGCCTGGAAGCTGGTCAAGGACCCTCACAAGATGCAGTGCTGACACCCAAGTGTTCCAAAAAGACTAATATGAACCACAACTATAAAAGTGAAAAATTGAACTCGGTGAATATTTTTAAATCATGTGAATTTACCAGCCATTAAGTAAAGAAACACATTTTGCGGGGTTTGGGTTTTTTTGGGTTTTTTGTTTTTTTGTTTTTTGGTTTTTTTTTTAATTGTGTTTGTTTGTTTGTTTGTTTAATTCCCTGATCTGAAAAGTCTCTTAAAATTGTATTCTCTGATCCGGATACAAAGGTACCCATGAGTGACGCACTCTGAGCTACCCCAGATTCTCCCACTGCAGCAATAAAAAAGAACTTCAAAGAGATTCTTGTTTCCCCAAGCACATTCTTCTGTACAAAATTCATCAGCTGCCCGTGTTCTCCAGAAACCAATGCCTACAACCTACACTCACTTTTGAATTGTCATTTTTCCTCTGCAAAGGACAGAAGCCCTGCTCTGCTTTTACTGGCCATTATCCCAAACTGCTTGTCCTACAAAAACCAACCAAATGCTTTGTTCCTGGTTAGGAATAACGCTGGGAAGAATTTATATTATGTTATTCTTATAGAGTTTTAAGTTTATCCAAGGTTAATTCTGTGCAAGAGGTCTTTGGCTTCTTAACTGGATAAACTATATTTCTGAAGTACTTTGGAAATGCAAATTCCTGCTCTTAACTAAATGAGGTATTTAGTTATTTGAAATCGTTACTTTGAGGGGGCAGTTAGCAATGCACCTTGGATTTGTATTTAATCTGTTATCATTCCTCATTAATGCTACAGCCTTTGCAAAGACACGATAGCACAAGGCCTTGTGATGGTATTATGACACTGAAGTCTTAATTAACTTTTGCAAACTGAAATTTTTTGAAATGAAAAAGATTCCCCAGGTGATACATACATCAAAATGGCACCTTCTTTCTGAAAGAAGTTAAGCCAGTTTCACAATGAATCCAAAACTGGTTTTTATCATGCAAAGAACCAAACTTTAACTATGTATTTAAAAACACTTTTAAACATTTATACAATTCTTTTTTGCTTGTCACCTTCCCTAACAAAAGTGAGAAGTGTTGGAACACCACAGCAGAAAACACTTTTGCTGTTGTATTCACACCAAACCTTTGAAGCATCCAGGTTACAAACTTCTCTCAAGGTTTCCAACCTTATTTTTGTAAGACTCAGAAAGATCAAGCAGTTCACACAGAGCTTCAGATTCATACCAAAACTGCAATATTTATTTCTGTCAAAATTCTAACTTTATTCAGGAAGCCAGAGCACTGAAAAAGCTGGGTTTTCTTATTCTCTAACAACAGTATCACAACTTCATTGACTCTAATTTCATTAACAAATGGTGAAGACTTTGCCAAAGGGCTCAGAGCTCAGTTTCCAGAATGCCATTAGCTTGGATACAATTCTGCTGACACAGAGGCACCACTCTGCCCAGACTCCTCACAGGAGACATGGATTTCCTCATCCACGAGGTGCTTGTTAAGGATTTCCTACAGTGGATGAAAACAGCTGAAATTCTGGAGCAGAATCGTTGAGGTTTTCTATTTCTATGGTATAAAAAGCAGTGTTTGCAGGCTATGGCATTTCTTTTGAGGTTTACTATATATCTATCTATGCAAGATACACAAGTGTTCTCCTGACAAATCCAAGGATTTCAGAACAAAACCAAGAAGGCTTAGTGGATTCTCTTGGGCATTATTTTAAGGAAAAAACTCCACAACCTTTTGTAAATTATAAAGGTCACTTTGTTCCAAAGATCAACCCTAGTCCTGGTTTTGAAAACTTCTCAGGGTGATGTGAGAAAGCCACCAAGGACAGAATGGAAGAGCAGAGGCATTAATGAAAATGTGTCACTTCTAAGGTATCTTCTACGGAGGAAATTTAGTCCTTAGACCTGTAAAACAAAGCACAGGGCCTGATAGCAGCAGGGAGCAGAAAGACCACGGGACTCCTCCCTGCCATGAGTTCAGATCTGCATTTCCTGCCCTCAGATGGGATCATCACACCTGATAAACTCCCCAGGTGCCATCAGCAGGGACTATCATTTTTTATTTACTGTCTTCCTCATGGTGGGGTGGTGTTTTACATCTCTGACAACTGCAGGCAATGAAAAGCAGCAGAGGCTTAGGATAAAACATTACATAAGAGAAATTCTCCCTCTTCTCTCTCAAAGAAGGAATTTCCAAACTGAGATTTACAGCAGATGAAATGCCTCAAAACCAGCATGTTATCTGATGATATTTCTCTTTCCTGCAAATAGTGCAAACCCAACCATTTTAATAACCTAGACAGCCAGCCTGTCTGGGTTTGGCATTCACTCAGCCTCATACCTAAAAAAGAAGGAATGAATCCAAATTTTGTCTTTTCTTCTCTATCTTGTTGAGGCTCTGAACTGTTGAACTTCCTTACTATGATTCAACCATGACATTTGAATGATAATTATCAGTAGAAACCCCAAGACACATTATTTATCATTAGGAAACAGATTTCCTCTGTAAAATTAAATCAAAAAATGCTTAACGCAGAATATGTAATGAGGGAAGTACATATAGAAATATGTTTGCAGTAAAACCCTATTAAACAAGGTACTGATGCATTTTTTTAAAGTCAATTCTATATCTTGTGCTGTGTAGGATTATTTTTCTAAATTCAAATCCTTTGCAGTGATGCAGAGTCACTTCTTCCTCTTTGGGCATCCTCCTCCTCCTCCCCCTGCCAGCCCTCACTGCTCCACGAGGGTGCCTTGCTGTGGAGCTGTGTCTGCCCAGGCCCTGAGCCAGCAGGGATGAGTAAAGCTCTGGAGTGATCTGCTCAGCTACTGTGCAAAAGGAGCAGCATGCCAGCTTCTGGGACCTCCTGCCAGCTGCTCCTTCAAGCATCCACTGCCTCTGGAAAGTCATCTTGCCCCAGTTCTGCAGACAAACAACAAAACTCTTGGGGAGCCCTTCTGAAAGGGAGGGAAGTCAGGAAGGGCTCAGCTCCCTGGGGTGTGCCACAGAGGAGTATACCTGAGCTCCAGGATGTTTAGCAAGTTAATGCTGTTATTAGCACCAACATTTCAAAAAAGCCCTAATTTGATCACATATGGCTGCACCACCCCAGAAACACCCCAAACTCTTCCCCATGAGATGTGCCTGGCTTCCTGCAAGGGGGTGGTGCCTGCAGCAGCTCCAAGAACCTGCACTGCTGTGGTGATTTTGAGCGCTGCTTTCAGCCCCGAAGGCTGGCTCTGCTCAGCTGCCAGAGGCCATGCTCGTTCTCCTCTTCTAAATTATTTTAACTATCACAATAACAAGGTAATGTTCTAATCCAGTAACTGTTTGGTATTTTCTGCTTGCTAAAATGACCTAACCTGGCAGAAAATTCTAATACAGATTTTCAGTAATTTTTTGAAGCACTTTGTCAGTAAACCAGCACCATGCTGGAGTCTCTGGGGCAGAGTGCTCCCCTACACAACCCCTCCTTTGTTGCCTGTGAGGTTTAGTTTTACTTTGAGCTCCTATATAATTAGTTAAATATTTATACACCTTCAGTCATCCAGAAAAGAAGATGATACCTATTGTTCCAAAGTCTTCTGACTTAAATGAACAAATCCTCTATAAATTGGCTGTTGATGTATGCAGAAAAAGATTAAACAGATTTGCTGGATTATTCATCAAAACATTGTGTCCCTTTAATCCCAGATTTTGCTCAAAGGAGGCAAATTTATCCATCGTGCTAAAAGCTGGAATCAAAATATTGAACTTTGTGAATGACTGTCAGGACAAGGGGTGAGCAAACCCTCTCCTTCTGAAGAAGGGGCTGTGCTGAGGGGCAACAGCAGCACAGCAGCAAGGACAAGCAAGCTTCTGTCCCTGTGGACCTCCCATTGCTGCTGCTCCTGGGTCAGGGATGGCAAATAAAGGGAACTGCACTGGGGAAGGGCAGGACACTCTCTGGACCTATACTTGGGAAGAGCAGGACACTTTCTGAACCTGTACTTGGGAAGGCCAGGACACTTTCTGGACCTACACTTGGGAAGGGCAGGACACTTTCTGCACCCACACTTGGGAGGGGTAGGACACTTTCTGGACCTACACCTTCCCTGCTGAAGGATGGGTCTGCAAATCCTGCCTATAGCTTGGCTGTGTTTCAGAACAGAATCTGACTAAATGTCAGCACCAGATGGAAACAGCTATGGACAGACACACCTTTTTGCTTTGCAGGATAATGGTAACAGCTTTACCACCCTCAACCATTCCCTGTAAGGATCAGCGTGGTTGGAAATGTTGAAATGTTTCTCCCTGGGTCATGACTTTCATACACACTGTGAGAACTCTTGTAAACAAAGCAGCACCTTTTCAATGCACAAAGCAGCAGCATTTTCCATGACTGGCAGGGTTATTGTGTTTTGCTGTTTGTTTGCTTCTGTGTTTTCCTTTTTTCAGAGAGAACAAGAGTTTGTGCAACTGACTTGGCATTAATGAGGTGCTAATTCTATTTATCCTGCTGTGCCAGTATTTCACACAATAGTGGTTTTCTGCCTTGGGAGATCTGGGTCTTACACAGACAGAAAAAGATGATCTGAATCAATACAGATACAAATATACATATATATGTGTTTTTAATGCATTGAAAATGAGCCTCGTATTATATTATAAATCCTTTATTCATAGGGAAAAACAGCTTTCCCATGTGTATCAGAAATGAACATTGATCAGATCATTCCAAAAACTAAAGCAAACCTAATTGTCTTCTGTGTCTAGGAAGCCAATAAAAGCATCTTAGAATTGCAGTGATGGGAGAAAGATAAATTGTGTGCTTCAAAACAAATCTATCTTCAAAACAATTTAATACTCAAAGGATTTAAGAGGGAGGAGGAGCTTTTACTTCATGGCTTTCTTTACATAGAATTTCTTCACAAACAGATGAAATTGCTATCTAGATGTGGGAAGTCACACATAAAGCATTACTAACTTCCATTTACAAGCAAATTAGCTATTACAGCATAGCCTCAGAATACTATCCTGGTTTTAAAGCTGAATTAGACTGTCATTACAATAGATGGAGCCTAAAAATCCTGGGGTTTTTCTCTATTTTGAGCTTTGTTTTGCTCAGGATCCCCTTACACAGCCTCTTCCCTGCCTTCCACTGAGTTCTGTGCCTCTGAGCCTGCAGCAGTGTCCTCTTGTTCCACCCCACTTCTCCAGCACTGACTCCCAGATGGACAGGGGGACAGAGCAGATCCCAGGTCCATAAGTTATTTACAGTTACCTTAGCCCTTTCCATTGGGAATGTGCTCCAAAATCCTTTCTTCAGCTTTGGTTTTATTACAGCACATACACATTTATCTTGTAATTTACAATATGCACTTTCTGGGACCTGAAACTGGAGATTTCACTTTGCAGTAACACCCTGATTTAGGCATTGATTTGTCATGTAAAGTAGAAAAGTACAATTTAGTGAAGAGGATGGGAAAGTACAATGAATTTATGTAATTCACCTTGGCATGGAGAGATTGGTCAGCTCCCTGAGATTACTTAATACTGGTAAATGCTTGTATGTATTTCCTTGCTAGCAGATTATATGTGACAGGAATAGTCTTGGGGAGTTATTACATAAGAAAGACTATTTAAAGTTTATTCATTTTAGTATAATTCTGACATTTCTAAATTAAAAACAGCTTGCTTCTTGTTCTTGTGGTATTGGAGAAGCTCAAAGAATCTCCAGTACAGAAAATGTATTTTTACTTCATAGCTCAGTGTTTCACATCAGGAAGTGACTTTTTTAACAACAGAGCACTACAGCTTTTCCTATGAATAATTCCTGAGTGCATCATGCACTGCACACTGCAGAATCTCCTGGTGAAGTCTGATCTCACTGCCCTAGCACTCACAAGCCCTATTCTTGTACTCATGCAGGTTTAATGAGAAAATAAAGATTTTTCTTTAAAGAAATACAGTTTATGCTGAGTACTGAATACTTAATTAAAGTCTACACTAGTGTATTAGCCAAACAATACAGTAGGAGCCTTTTCCTAAACAGGTTCAAGTGCCCCTTCCAAGAATATTTTAAACCCCAACACTTGTGACAGAATACAACTTCACTTTCACAGAAACTGGAGCTCAATTATTAATAGTGGGCTGCTTTGTTTGTAGGTCAGGTCCTGCTGTTGAGGATTTGGTTCCAGGATGCCCCCTCTGTTCCCTGGCACTGCCAGCACGAGCATTAAGAACCAGCTCAGGGGTGCTGGGTGCAGATGCCTCCCTCTGCCCTGCCCTGGCACCAGGGACACACCAGCCCTTCCCAGAGCCCTGCTGGGCCACAGGGCCACCCTGGGGGACAATGGGGCAGCAGGGAAAGAATCCTGGGGTTTCTGCAGTGCCTCCAGGGAATTTGTAGTTTTAGAGACAGAGGCTCCAAACCAGGAAAGGGATCACCAAAAAAACCTGAAAGTGTCATACTCAAGGCAAGTTCTCGCTAAAGAAATGTTAAAATCCATTTACTTGGTTGCATTTGGCTTTTAAGGAAGCTTCTGAAAAATGCTGTGTGTAAAGATGCTGTTCTCATGGAAAACAACTGTTCCAGGACATCGTGTGGTAATCAACTTCTAATCTAAATATGCACATACATCTCAAGATTAACACTGTTTCAAAATCTCCTTTCTGGAATCAGCACCAACTTTCCTTCCTGTGCCAATTCTATCTTGCTTTTCTGTAGAAAGTGCTTCATCTGCACTATTTGGTCAGAACAAATGTCATAAATACTGCTCAGTGGGTTCCATATTGTCAAGATGATTAAAAAATACACAAGATACCCTGCTTCCTCTCACAGACCAGATAAAGAAATATATTACCATGCAACATTTTGGATACAAGTAATCAGGAGTACCATGTCTAAAAGAGATAATTAAAATAATAATAATAATAATAATAATAGAATCTTGATCTAAACCTTAGCAGTTCCCATCTGATAAACTATTTAGAGAAAGCATC
This sequence comes from Cisticola juncidis, assembly GCA_013400215.1. NCBI lineage: Eukaryota > Metazoa > Chordata > Aves > Passeriformes > Cisticolidae > Cisticola > Cisticola juncidis. The sequence goes on from VXBR01008458.1 coordinate 701,257, forward strand.
TATATCAGCTTGGATTAATGCTGATTAAGTTTTATTCTATTAGAGGTGGCAAAAATATTAACCTTACAAGTAAAGGGGACAGATTTCAGCTCTTATGTAATAAAAGCTGCCTAACTAATCTAATACTTCTATAATTTCCAGAGACAGTGCTTTAATGTTTCCCATTGCTTGTCTTCTAAAATCTTACCAGGTTCCTGCTGATGCAAGTGGTGCAGGCACAGCCTCCAGAGCATTTTGGCAATTTTACCTCTCAGTTAAAGTACACAACAGTCCAATTTTGTTAACTCAGCTTCACACCCTCCTAGACCAATTTCTGTCATCCTCTACACTAAATTCAGAGCTGTGTTTATTCTCCTCAGCACACATCATCTCCAGGAGCACAGCTCTCACTGCAACAAGTCCTCTTGCACATCCTCCTGGAACATCTGAAAACCACTGCTTAAAAAGGGCTCAGTGGGATTAAAAACAATATTCTCCTTCAAGAAACATACAGCAGCAATAGAACAGAAAACTGCCAAGGCTACACAGGTTAAAATAACCAAAGAATCATCCTTACTTGTGCAGGGTTTGAGAGGGGCGGTCGTTCTTCTCCAGCTGTCCGTAGCAGCTGGTCCTTGCCTCAGGAATGAAGGAATACTTCTCCAGCATGGCTGAGGCAGCAGTGGCAATCACCCCCAGCCCATCCCGCACCCGAGCTTCCAGGCTGTAGTCCCACTCATCGTAGGCTGCAGAGATGAGTCCTGAAGGGAACTCCTTGGGAGTGATCTCTGTGTTGCCACTAACCAGGCTGGGAACGATCCAAAAGAAGTCGTAGCCGGTGAGGCCCAGGGAGCGCGCCTCATCCAGGATATACACAGCCTCATCCTTGGAGCAGTACAGCAGGATGACTGAGGAGTGGATTTTCTTCAGCTGGATCTGGGTCTTGGCATCTCCAAAGGCAGTATCGAGGATGATGATGTTCTGCATGTCCCAGCCCACAAAACTGTTTTCCACTGTGGTCTTAATGACGTTGATGAAATCTCGGTATCCAGGGAAAGTGGTGGTCACCAGAGAGAACACGTGCCAGTCATAATCCTGCATGATCTTCAGCATGATAATGGCTTCTTGCTGGATGGAAGCCCCAAACTGGAAGAACGTGGACATGACATCCTAGAATACGAAACACAGCAAGAGATTAGTAACTTGGTACAACTCCAAAGACAAGAGAATCTCTAATTCTTCTGTTTTCTGTTCTACTGGAGCTGCCAAACTTCCACTGCATTCCAGTAACTTCCTGTGGTTTACCATTTTCAGAACATCAGTAAGCAACACTGAACATAGGTACTTACAGCTAATCAAAATATTTGCCAAAAAGTAAGAAACCAATATTTACATAGGAAATTTCCAAGTGCTGGATCACTTGAAGACAACAACTCAAATCAGTAGCTACTGAGGAAGCTCCCTGGGGACAGCCACCCACAGTCAGACAATCTCCCAGCAGGAATTTTCCCATTCCTGTGAAGGTATGAATGCAACCCAACAAACTCACACCAAGTAAACTGCAATGCACATGCTGCAGACATGCTGGAGTAGCTCTACTTCCAGACATAATGTCTGAGAGGACTTAATTTCCAAGGTTCACTAGACTTGGTGGAAGCTTCCAGACTCAGCAGAAGTCAATTTTCTGTCCCCAGGGACTGAGTTCAGTACTGGTCCTGCTCCATAAAAGCACAGAGGCCACTGATGCCTGCTAGAGAATTAAGAGGATGGGACTCTGAGGACAGCCAGCAATCTGTCAGCGTCCTCATTAAAGGACTGAACTGGAAATAGCTTCAAACAATGGCCCCAGAGTCTGGAACTGCTCTGTAATGTTGCCCAAACAGATGTGTTTCTAATATTTGTCTTATGATTTTCAAAAATTTGCAATACTTTATATACAGCATAAGGGCAGGTGCTGCTTATTTTAACATCATCAGAAATAGGCAGCACAATTAATTTTGTTGGCACTAGATCTCCAAACACTTTCAGTGGTCTATCTTTACTGTAAAGTTGCTGTAAGATCTAAATTTATTTTTTAATTTTACATTCTGCACTTATATACAATTAGAGTGCCAAAACTATACATGGGAAGCAGTATAATTCTTTATTTTTGTTTTATTTCAGTATTTATTCTTGACTAATAGAGGCAACTTATTTGCATCATTTTCAGACACAGAAAGCATGAGCTCCCGGTGAAACAAAAGCTTATGATTTAAAAATAAGATATTAATCATTCAAGATTTCTTATGCAGGCTTCTGAAAGAAGACACATACAGTGCATTTAATTTAAAGAGTTTTATGATCATGGTCACAAACTGCTATCCTATTTTACACTTGCAGGGAACAGAAACAGATTAATTGATTTGGGTTTCATGGCAGGGTGGTGTTAAACATACAAATATTAGTGAGAATGATAGCCCAGCTCTGCAAGCTCTGCAAGTCTATTCCAACAAAACAGTCTGTACTTAAATAGAAGATGAGGAGTGTTATTACTTTCCAAGTGTTCAGAAGCTGACACCAGAATTTTATTCAGCTTGACAGCAGTAAAAGTCTTACCACTTGTGTCAGACCCTGAAGACTGATACTGGAGGTGTAAAATACACACTGCTGGTGGTAATGAAATCATTTGCCATGGCTCCTTTGGTACCTCAGTGATGGCATTCTGAATGCCAGAGACAGATTTGAAATGTTTTGAGCTAATTACAAACATTATAAAGTATGTTCTGGAGAAGAACTGAATAAGGAATATTTGATTTCTGAATTCTTCTAGAAGCTATTTCCTGATGACCTGCACTACATACTTAAAAACAAAGAAAAAAAGATTTTCATATGGGGACTCTCACAGCTGAAGGAACCCAGCATAGAAAAAGGCTGCTCGGAGTCAGTATTTAATGATTTCTTTTAATTTCTTTTAATATTTTATTTATTTTAATTTAATTATTTAATTTCATTTACTCCTACGAAGTAGATATCTAGAGACAGTGCCATGAATCCAACTTTGCTGCAGCTCCTAACTGAGCCTAAAAGAAATTGTAATGCAAAGCCAATCCCTTCAGTTTTCTTCTCCAACTCTTATCTTTGTTCCCATATATGATTATGCTACATTAAATTTAAAAATAAAATAATTTACAGTAGATTAAGTAGATTCAGTATCCATCTTATCCTTTCACTCTTCCCCATTTCTGTATGTGTTTTATAGCAATGGAATTATTCTTTCAAACAATACATGCACCTTGGTCCTTTGTGCATCACAAGGAACTTCTCCAATGAAGCAACTGAAGTATTTAAGAGCAAAACACAATCACTTGGACATTTTCAAGTGTGACCTTTCCAACTAGTAAATACAGATTTTTATCCTGGAGCAGTCCTTGGCACTTTCCCTGGCAATTAAGAACAGTCTTGAGTACAATGCTCTGTGTCACTATTGCAGCTGGCTGACAACAAAAGAGAAATAATAAAAGTAAATCCTTTCCTTTTGTGAATATTATGTTAGAAAAACAGTTGATAAAAGGAGTTCTAGATATTTTCGTAAAGGTCACACCCATATTACAATTTCCTGTAATTGTGAATGCAAAGTTTAGTCAAAATCAGGCAATCATGACCAATTTGTGATTAAAATGCTGAAAAAAATCCTGTAATTACACAGTGAAAAGAAGTTTGGGTTCAGGAAAAATGGAGAGATGAACATCACAAGTGAGATTCTCATCTGCAGAAATTCCATGTAACTGCACTGACTTCACTGGATGCTTTTACAGAGCCAAGGATCTGACTGTGTATTTACAATGCATTTGAAACAGATGGAAGATTACAAGGAAATTGCAGCCTTAGGAACTTCAGCAGATACTTAAATGACTATAAGGAGAATATTCAAGGACATATCCATTAAACTGGGAGGGGGAAAGGTGAAGTTTAGTGAAGAAAGAGCAAATAAATACATAAAAGTGTAACAGATTCAACTACTGTATTCTTAAACATCTACAGAGCTTTTCATTTGGGGGGATTTTAAGCTTCACATCTTTTCAAAAAGCATTACTATTCCTCTGCTCTATACAGACTTAAATTCCATATGTGTAGCAAAATACTAAGTTCCAATTTTCTATATTCAAATGCAAACTAGAATGATGTTTGTAAAAAACCAGAATTATTCAGTTATTTCCATTTAACTGACATCATGTCATGTACTGAGACATTCATTTAAATCATTGCTGAAACAGGAATACAGATGTAACATCAGAGGTGCTTTGAATGCATACCAGAAATATTTTTTCTTCATTCCTCAGTGTCCCCAAGTATTGAGATTACTGGTGGAAGTAGCAAGGAAGGAGTAGAATTTATCCAGGGCAAGAAAATTTTTACAGAGGGATTTCTCAGATAAATCTCAAAGCATGACAATCCCAAGATGTTACACTTGGTATGAGTAAAACTTTGGTTGCAAGTAGTTTTCTTTTCCAACTTCTTAGCTAGATTCCACCACATCCATGTGAACAAAAAACAGCAAGGAAAAGAGAAGGTAGAGAGCAAATGGAAACTTTTTGTTTCTTTCTGTCTTGCACACGGGTGTACAATTTACAGCAAAACATCTCCCCATATGTTTCACAGCAGAAGAAAGTAATCCTTCAGTTTGTTCTTGCTTAATGCTGTTCCTGAATTCTGTATGTGACCAAGTTCTGTCATTGCAGGAGGGCACTTCAGCAATCCCACAAAGCCCTCCCTGCTGCTGTCCTTTCACCCATTAATACATTAGAGTAAGTTGGTTTTAATTAGTGTACAGAGTCGATAAATCTGTCACTGTTGTCAGAATTGCACATTTCCCTTCCCAATTCCAGCAAATTGCAGGGATACTTCTTTGGAAATCTCATCCTCAGCTATTTCCATGACATCTCAGTTTCCCAGCTCTTTTGCAGGAGCTCAGCAGGGGCCACTCCCAGCTGCTGTAACAGCTGAGGTAAACCCTGCTGGTACTTGGTGCCTAACAGGGAAAAGGCTGCAGGAAATGGTCAGTTGAGGAAAGAAATATTTGTTAGCTACTAGTGTAGCTTTTGTGAAATGAAAATTAAACTCTAAACCAGAATGAAACTGGGGTCAACACAGGAGCAAATCAATTTTCCACTCTGCAGACACAGCAAGGGACAGTCACTTCACTGGTAAGACAACATTATGACAGGAAGGAAAAACCAATATGAAAGAGAGTTTAACATGCAGTCCAGAGGATGATTTATTCAAATAGCAACAAGATTATCATAACAGAACTACAAGCAGGATTTTAAAGGGATCTTAATTGCTTCATTCTTACTCTCACAGAGATCTGCAAAAATAGTTTTTCCTGATTTCACACCACTGTAAACAGACATTCCATTCTCATAAAGATTTACAGCATGGGATGCCAGGTCTCCATACACAGGGCAAGCTGTTCCCTGTTCAATGAAATATAGGAGTTATTTGTTATTTTTATAAAGACTGGAAAAAATGAAAGCCAGAGGTTAGTCATGAATTCAACTGAATAACTTAGCATCACATCAAAAATTTACTGAATAAAATTATTTGTGCTGATCTCAAATGTACTAAAAAAATGCATCTTGCAGGGTGTTAAATTGATACCCTTTTTTTTTTTTGGATTACTTGAAGTGGTGAATTGATTCCCTGGTAAACAAGAAGTGCCATGAATATCCAGGCCCAGCCACAGGGTTTTCCCTTGTGGAAGGGCACAGACCCACGGCAAACTTTCAATAAATGCAAGCACTGAAGTGGAAGAGCTGAAAGGAAAACCTTTCCTCCAAGACACCCTGCATATTTTTGAATGCTTAAGTTATTAAATTCTGTCTCTATTCATTAAGAGGCAGAACACACAACTCCCAACACAACCAGTTCACTGAGGTGCCCAGGGAGAAAACTCCTCCATTATCACCATGGGAGCAATTTCAGGGAGATGATACAAAAATTTGTACTTTCCTACAAAGCACAGCAACATGTGAGGGTGGAAATAATTTACTTATTCTTACAAAAAGCAGAAAATACTTGCTTCCCAAGGACCTGTCACTGCTCTGGCCTCATATATGGTGAAACCAGAGACAGAAAAAGGGTGGAAATTTTCTTACTCTGTAATTTAACTTATGCAAATGCACAGCCACAAAATGTATAAAGGTCAACTAAAAGGACAAACCGAGGCCTTACTTTTTATTTTAAAAGTTTGCTCTAGGAGAGGAACATTGAAGTTAGAAAAGGGCAGTAGAAAGCAAGGAGTACATTATGGCTTTCCAACATCTGACATGTCCCCTTTTATTATTTCATGGAATAAATAGCAGAGAAACATGATTTCAAAAGGTTAGCACTGGCTTAATCAAGCATGTTCTTTCCCATTTCCAGAGGGAGTCTGCAGGAATTCATTTTGCAAAGACTTCTGCATTTTTAGGTCATGGCTAGAATTTTGCTAGATACCAGGTTTTGTGAGTTTGCCCAGTAAAAGGTCCAGACTCAGGAAATCCAGCAGGGATACACACAGGCATTTTAGGAAAGGAGACATCTGGGTAACTTTCCTCTCCTAGTACTGGTATCTCCTTGTAACTCACATAATTCATCTCTTGAAATAAAATACCATAAAGATATAGGATGTATCAAGGATACCAACCAAATAAGCCAGCCAGATCTCTACAAAATAAATAAAGATCTTTGTATGGAGATTGTCCATCCCCACTATCTCTCATATTCCCCTGGGGGGGGCTTTATTTACCAATGTTCCTTTGTTTCATATTAGTATTGAGACACTCTGCTTTTCACTACCAAAACAACACACTGGGCTATGGGAAATGCCTCAGCTTCCTCCAGCTGCACTCTGTGACTGGGGAGAATTATCTATCACACCAATTAGTTCATTCACTTTGAACCACATCTGCTCCCAAAAGGCCACCATGGGTGAGCTTCTCTTGATTCATGGGCATTTTGGGGAGCCTCAACTGATATAAAAGCAAAGCATTTAGGTTACAGTGAGTTATGTTCTTTCTTGGAGCAGCCAGCCAGGTCTAATTATAAATCTTGAAACCAATCCTGCTGATCATGGCTATGCTTCCTGAAATCAGCCCTGTACATGGGGCTTAACCAGTTTCAAATGAATCCCAGACAGGCAGGTTTTGGTACAGTCAGAGGGATCTTGGACACAAAGCAGGACTCTAAAATTTCCAGGCAACTCCAAAAAGAAGAAAATCAAAAAACAGTGCTTTATCTTTCTCTTTTTTTAAAATCGGAGTGAAATTAAAAAGTGAAGCTTGCTGATTCATAATTTCTAGATTTTCAGTAAATAAAATTTTATTGTAATAGTTAAGACTTACATATTTTACTGCCTCAAAAGATTATAAGCATTTAAAAAGCACAGAGGTCACCTTTTGTCTGATTAACAGCTTTTTACAGCACCAGCCTAATTAATTTTCTTTTCAGAATCAGTCACCCATATTGACCTCACGCTACCACAGGCATAAGTTTAAATATGTACACAAGTTCCTGTAAGCCATCCACAGAATATGCTAGAATCCAATTCACTTGACATCTTCTTTGGTATCTGCTAAATTAAAATATGTAGTGGTAATATTTTAGCTACATAAAATTTGATGTGTTTATATTACTATTGCTATGCAATCAAAATTATAAGTTGTCTGAACAGCTTATGGAAACTTTCAAAAATCAGTGCTATGCATTAATTCCTCCCTAGAACAAATTTTCATTCCAGGTGTTTAGTATGCAACACACTAAGAATTTTGCATAATTATATGACTTTATAGTGTCATTTTTATAGGTGTTGTATACCTGAACCTATAGGAAAAGTTGCTTAGAACAAGGATTTAGGGTTGCTGAGGATAAGTATAAATCTCTGTTCAAAACTCTTATATAGTACATGTATTGCACAAGAAAATCCTGCAATATCAAACTACTTACAGCTCACACATCAACAAAATTTTACAGCTTTTGCCATTAGGAGCTTTTAAGATAACACCATCCCATCTTATTAATCCTGTAAACGGAATCAAAACCTTACATACCCACAATAACATGTAAATATACTATGGCCAAGAATTCAGCATTACATCCAAAATCAGTAACAATTTAATCCTTCCAACAATTTATTAGGAGCTGAATTAAGCCAAATATGATGTTTATTTATAGTATCTATTGCACATGTGCATAAATGTCATACACTATATAGAAAGATAGGCATAATTGAATATCAATAAAAGTGCCTTAAGACATCATCTCCTTATCTGAAAACATTTGGCCTCAACTGAATGCCAAAACACTTCTCACTTGTGTTGAGGATGAGAAGCCAGAAAACCATTAACGAAGTCATTTCCATACATCTCCACTTAACAAGTAAAAAAGAAGGTAACAAACAACCTCCTCCTCCACCCCCTTTCACCAAATGGTGAGTATAAAACATTAGGCAAATAAAAGAAATACAAAGCAAATTTAATTTTCTACCGTGTGCTTGTAAGTCTGTGGTTTCCTAGATGAGCTAGGAGCCTTGGAGCAGCCCTCTGAACCTGGCAGGACTGGACCAAAGAGAGAAACCCAAGAGCCAGAGACAAGCTGGAGAGGGCACACAGACAGATGGGAAGGGAAATTTTTAAGGGGAAGGCTGAGCAGAGTTCAAGGGAACCATTCCAAGCAGCTTTCCATGGCAACAGAGATTTGTAGGATAAATTTAAGTATCAGAGGAAGATAAGAGATTGAAGACTCTTGATCTCATCAAGAAGAGAGGAATTCTGGTTCCTCAGGTAGTCTGGGTGCTAAACAGGAAGAGGTGTAAACCTGACTCACCTGCTTGGGAAAGCAGAGTGACAAAACCCTTGTAACCCACCCAAAGCACATACACTGCTTTTAAATTCTTCTGGGAGGAAGAGTTTCACAAAGCTCAGTGTGCTCTGAGGTACAAACAGCAGATCTGAAGAAGGGACTGTACTCAGGGGAAGTTCCATTTATGCTCATCCTTTATATTCTCCTCTTCAGGCACCATCTTCGGCCTCTGGGCAAAGCTGCAGCTCTCTTGTTATGCTAATGGGTATTACACGCTTTCTCAGAGTGAGGGATCAACCCATCAACCCAGAAATGAATTTCCTTTCCCACTGCACAGTTAAGAGCAGCAGGTCAGCAGCAAGTTCAGTTACAGAATTTCTGATATGTGATCTAAATCCGTATTTACACATCACCCCAGCTCCAGAGGAGAGCGTGACTAACTGCTTATCCTGGAATTAATCCTCCTGATAAGAAGGTGGCACAAAGTACACCCACAATGAAGGGGGTTTCACTGGTACTCACTGCAGAGCCTTTGAACAGCCACAGAACAAATCACAGTTGTGTTAAAGCCTCAGAGCCACTGCATGCACACCAGGAGGGGCACAGGGAGGCTGGAATTGAGCTGCAGGCTGATCCAGCAGCTGCCCCACCTCTGTGCAATCCAGATCAGGGCAGGAGCATCCACTGCACTCTGTGATGGAGGCTGAGGTAATGCAACAGAAATGTGCAGACAAAAAACTCTAATGCACCTACTTTTTCTGACTCTACCCACACTGTTCCACACATTTGACTCAAATCTGCATTTTCTTTTTGGCATTCTGTTTAAGGATGCACCAACTTATTTAGTTGCGAGAATATCACACATCAAGAGATTTCCCAAGCATTATTCCCATAAGCAAATAATACTCCAGGCAGAAAAGCTTTACCAACATATATTCAAATTACTGAGACTTTGCATGGGCAGTAAAACTATTTCTTCTGTGAAACAGCTTAGCTTGTTACTTTTCCTTAGTTATGCAGAGGCAAAAAGTCTTTAAACATGGCTCTGATTTATCAGTAAATAACAGAGGGAAACCATAACATCAAGAAAGGAAATCTTAAAAATGCTATTTACCTCCTTACAAGGCATAATAATTCTCTCTAGAAATTATTATAGATTTAACAGTCATACCAAACACTGTAAATGCTGCAGTGCTACAGCAAACTGAGTATCTCATTTCTAGCTGTAAAAAAACACATTTGTTTAATGTGAAAAGGACTGAAGACATCTTCCTTAACCTGCACAATGTCTTCAAAGAGAGAAACATCGTAATCCTTGTCCTGAACACAAATAAGTAACAAAACTTATTACATGGGTTGATGGTTTTAAGGCCAGAAATTTTTATTAGCTGCATTTGACAACACAAAGCACGCAGCATTTTCCTGGATAGGTACAACACCAAAAAATAAATTACTTCCATGGATTCCTATGAAAATATGAAATTATACTTTTGAGTTTTTCTAACCTAGGTATGAAATAAAAAAGATTTGTGCTGATCTTGGTATATGCTACAGCTGTTAGATTTTTTCAAGTATCCTTTGTGCAATTAAATTGCAAATGCCGTCACATCGAAGTTCCACGGGAGCTCAGGGTGCTCAAAAGTCTTCAGAGGTGGATTGGCTTAAGCAGAAAGGAGCATCTGCACAAAAGTGAGAGTTCATTCATGCCTGTTTTATTTTTGCTACTCCGTGTATCCTCAGAAAAGTTTCATGCTCAGTTAACTGAAATAGTTTCTCTACAAACACAAAGTGGGAGTTCTTGTTCATTTTCATTAAGAGAACAAAGGAATTTAGATGCCAATCCTTTGGGTTCCTTTGAAAAAAAACCTTTTGTGTGGGATGACTAACAAACAAAACACCTGTTCTTACAAGTTGTTAAAAGCTTTCACATAAAAGATGAGTACTTGTTACATTTCGGGGCCCTTATGTAACAAAGCTGGTTCAGGAGCTGCAGTTCAGATTTCAGTGAGGGGCACAAGGGAATGTGCTTCCCCCAAAACTGCTCCACCTCCATCTGCCTGTGTGTCCCCCAGTGCCACACTCTACAACAGTAACAATAAGTTTACAAAATACAAAGACTGCTTTTCTTTTGCTGGTCCTTTAGGAATAACCTATGGACGTCCAAAATCCAGTCTGAGAATTACTGACTTGAAAGCAGCACCCCAGTCACTTCTATCCAATACCTGATGTTCACAGCAGCAGTATTATTGCACTATTGTTAAACATGTCATTAAGTAATTTAGGATTGATCTTCACAACAACTTAATGTGATGTCCTACAGAAAGGAAAAGATAAAAGATATGACCTGATTCCTTGCAATGTATTGCAATATATTCCACAAGAACTCCTGAAATACAGGTGAAATTTGGAAAAACAGGGGAAATCTTCACTGCAAAGCTCTCACTAGACAGTTCTGACCTTCCTCTCAAAGACTCATAAATATCTGTATATAAGCAATGTGATTTCAGGTTTGTCAGATAATAACACTTCATGTTATGTTAACAGATAATTTTAAAAACCCAAGTAATTAAGCTGTATCAAATCTTCACCTTTTCTGCAAGGAAGACAGTCTTCTGGAGCAAGCAGGGACTGTTCTGTGTTCAGGGACAGATATAGCTTGTATTAGGGAGAAAAGTGTTGATTTTTCAAATCCCTACTACATAAGACAGTCTTTCTGCACAGTATGTGTTGAAGATTGGAAAAGAAAAGAAAACTGAGATGTCAAATCTTTGCCAGATTGCTTGACATGCTCCATTCCAAGGAAAGCTGAATTGCTGGCCTATGTGAAGCTCTTCAAGAGATGGAAACCTGGACAATCCCATGAGACTGCCATTCCTCCTGATGGATGGACTTTTGTTGCTACAAAAAGTCAGTGAGTGCATTACAAACCCCAGAGGAAGAAGCAGAAACGCTCCTGTAGAGGAGAGCTCCCTTCGGATTCTGCTCACCGTGGGATCAGTTGGGTTGGTAAAGATCAGGTCAGGAGCAGGGTACCCAGGAGAAAAGCATCTCTATAGACCATGCACAGAACAAATGACCACGTTTTTGTCACCAACATCCTACAGCAGGGATCTCCACTCGGACTGCCTGGCACAGACTGCAGCATCACTGGCAAGGAATTCACAATCCCTGAGCTACTCAAAGGATCTTGGATAACAGGAGTGGAGGAGAGGTGCAAAATTCCACCCACTTCAAAGGCAGCAGCTCCCCCTTATAGGCCTGGACAAGAGGGGCAGATGTTAGAAAGCCCCACAAGAGAGGAGGAGTCAGGAGAGCTCCCACTGACCCCCTCCAGGTGTCCCACAAGTCAAAATTTCATCTGGAACACTGCCTGTAAAGCCATTTCTGGTGACAGCTCAGCCATTTCCAGCACACCTTACACCACTTCTGCTGTCCAGAGCTGGCACAGAACCAGAGACAAACATTCAGCTTGTTGGAAATAGGTGAAAAACAAATTAATGCCCTCACCAACATCAGCAAATGTTTCCTTTCACTGCTTGTGGATTATTATTAGCAAAAATTTGGACAACCACTGGTTCTCAATAAAAATATTAATCATGGAGGTTTTATCCAATTCTAAATGAAACACTTTCATTTGGAAACACGAACAGGAAGTCCTGTAATTTGAATTTGTGCTTTTTTTCAGCAAATCTAGAAAAGCACAGAGCAGAAGTAATGCAATGTGACAGGTGACCAGACACAAATCACAAACAGTTAAGGAATGCCATTTTAAAAAGCCCATTTCTTCAAGTTAATCACCCTTGTTAATAAACAAATACTAAGAATAACATGAATTAAAATAAAATTAGTGAAGGCAAATAAAAGTTTAACTCACTCAATTACAGCAATAATTGTCGATTACTCTCCATAATGTAGCTTAGCCAGCACTAATGTCTGTCACTCCAGACTGCATTTACAAAATGACTGGATCATAAAAAGGGATTTTCACAAAAGTTACATTTCAGCAGCTCTCAGGTTTCCTTTGTAATAAGGAGTGAGTCTGAGAGTGAGACAGAATAATGTATATCCTTGTAAATCTTTCCTCCTGCAAGGTTTACTTATACCCAACAATAGATGGAATAGTTTAGCACAAATCATGTCACAGTGCCACACCTCATGAATTGTCTTAAACACATCCACACAGAAACAGTTTCTAACTTCTTTCAAGTGATCTTAAGTCTGGTCTAAAAGTGGGATTTTTACTGAAAGAGGATTTTTTACGACATATGGATGATAATGTGTTGCTATTCATGCCCATAATACAGGATATAACTAAAATACAGGACATGACTTGACTTAAATTATCTTAGTGTCCCAATTGATAACACAATCTGATTGTGGAATAAAAATTAAAGCTGAAAAAACTGTAAATTCTCCTAACATCTGATAAAAAAAAAATCAAGCCTGCAAAATAAACTATGTCCTACATACTGAATTTTACACTGTAAGTGTAGAATTACTTACACCAAAAGACTTCTGCACAGTTTCATCCCCCTCCACAAGATTAAGAAGCACATTTTCCTTGTAATTTTTTGCCCAACCAATCTCATTAAGGAGTTAAATTTATTATTATACAGTCACTCCATAGAAACAAGACATACTAACATGTTCTTGCTTGCTATGAAAATATCAAACAGCTTGTGGTGATCAGTTACAATACCCCATTTGTTTTTTCTATTAAAGATTGTTATTTCTTACACCCTCACCTAAAACCCTGAGAAAGAGCAGATTTTATAAAGTATACATGAGCAAAATCCAACAGAAAGCACAGAATTAGATATAAATAAACATCACACAATTAAGGTAATATACAGCTGCCTGGAGCTATAGCAGAAATTAGCATATATGGAAAAGTATTGCCTCTCCATAAAGAAGGACTCAAATTATTGTTTGAAAATGAGACTACCAAATCAAAATGAGCCCTCAGCTGAGCAATGGTATTTGTACATACCTTGATGCCTGTGGAAATTAAATGGATGAATAAAGGATATTCTCATCAACTCATTCGTGTCAATTGCAATACAACAAGGAGAGGAATTGAAGAAGACAATGCTAAAAATGTTCTTATTTTTGAACACTCAAGCAGAAGAGATACTAATGGGGCCTGGTTGCTGTCACTATCTGGGAATTTGAGAGAGATTTGTCATCTCTTCAGTTTCTTTCAGAAAACTGCTAAATGCACACAGGTACATGATGAAGCCCATGCCTTCAGATGAATGAATATGAGATAATTTCCAAAGCATTTAAACATTTCCACAGTTTCTTAACATCTTACACTCAGACCTCTTCCCACCCTCACCAAGCAGCAGCTTCAACACTTAGAATGAATTCCTGCCAAAATCAGAAAAAACCCCCAATAAATTAATTATTTCATCCTTGTTTTTCCTGCCCAGCATAAAGACATGACATTATCTTTGCACATTTTGAAAAGGCAATTCACATAATGCTGTAATGCTGCTACACTAGAAAACAACACAGCTCTCTGACCATCCCTTGGTATTTCTCACTTGGCTGTGCAGGCCAGCATCAAAACTTGTTGTTTTGGCTTTTTCTTTTAGTTTTGGTTGTTTTGTTGGGGGTTTTCTTTTCAGAAAAATATGAAAACCTGGACATTTAAAACCAAGTACTAGAAATGCAACCAATTAATCAGTGCTATCAACTGAACGTGCTGAGTAGAACTACATCAAGGGAATAAGCCAAGAGAATGACATGTAATTCCCATCAAAACAGATGACAAAATGCATTCTCTTTCCAAACATAAGGTCATGACCATTCATTATGCATTATTAGCATTATTCCTTCTTGCAGAACAGCCTGCTCACCAGAACCCAGTTAGTCTGAGTGTTATGGGTAGGTGACACCAACTGACTGGAGTTATGGGATTAAAAGTAGTGACTGCAACTACAAAGAACCTCTGGAATAATCTGTTTCTCAACAGTTCTCTATAGTTCTATACAGTTCTCTATAGTTCTATAGTCTAGAAGGTCATAAAGCTGTTCAGTTCCCTGCAGATACTCTGACTTTTCCAAGGCACATCATTATATATTCCTAGGTTCCATCCAACCTTTGGAGGCCGTGTAATAAAAACCTGGTTTAGAACAAATTTGTGGGCCCTGTTTGTTTCATGGTACACCTACTGCATATAAAAAAAATTAACAATAACATGTGTGATTCATACAATACACAGTAAGAATACCCATTGATACCCAAAATGTTTATATGGGCACAGCAACAACATATTCCTCCTGTCACACTCTCTCCATACACAGCAGTGATTTAAGACTTTATGAATAATTTGAAGAAACTATGGAACCACTACAGAAACTAAGACATTTACTACTTTAGTCATTAAAAACTGAAGTATCAGACTTGATTTCAATCAAGGTTCATACTGCCAAAACTATTTCAGTAGTTTTCTAGAAGAGGGTAAGAGCAGTGATTTCTAGTTCTTTACAAGCAGAAGAACATAACCTAATAATTAAGCCAAATTAAGCACTGGAATAGGGACACTAATCTGGATGGAAGTTTTGAAGACTTGTATTGAAGGTAAGCAGGGATAAAGCCTTTTGTTGGTCATTTTGTTCAGAACCCAGGTCATGTTGTGAGCTCTGTGTGCATTTCCTCTCCAGCCCAGGTCACAATTCCTCTTCACATCCCAGTTCCCTTCCTGCAGTCCTCCTGCCTCCCAAGTTTCTCTCTGGATTACACCTCAGACTTGCCAAGGCCATTTAAAGTTAATGAAGGCTGAAATTTTCTTCAGGCTACAATTCTTCCACAGCACTTTCATGCTTGTCTTTCATGTCAGTAATACTCTGTGTACTCACAGAAATTTAACTTAGCTTTACTACACTTGCACACAGGCAGACTGATGAAATACTACAGAAAGGAGTAGCAAATTTCATAACACATCATGCACATCAAGCATACAGAGATTGCAGGAATGTTCTTCCCTTTAGACTTTATCAACTTCCAGAATAATATTTCAAGCAGTTTTTCATAAGCAAAATCCTAAAATAGTAAAGGCCTGATCCAAAATCTCAAATATTCTACAGCTGGTCAGCATCCATGGCTGTAAAACCTGCACTCTTACTGAAAGGAAGGCAAACACCCAGGTTAGTGTCTGTGACAAATTACATAAGCTTTCCCCATAACATTTTAACCTAAACAACTTCTGTATTTCTAGATCTATGAAGGATCCCAGCAGAGTCATTATCATGTAAGGAGTATGTTTCTCCAAAACACAGAGGGGGTTTTTTATGATCAGTATATCACATTCATCCCCATTAACAGTCTCAGAGGTGTTCAACTATTCAAACCTGGTGAGGAAAAAACTGATACAAAAATCCAGATACAGTCATCAGGAGGTGGTGAGGGTGGGGACTGCTGGAGTATAACTCCTGCACTGGCACATGGTCATAACTTCCAAGCATAACCCAACAACATCCTAGGGTCTCTTGAATAGCAAACAGCATGTTATGGCTCAGTTGTTAAATAAAATGACATATAAATTTTCTTATTTTTTTCAATTTTTTACCAACCTTGCACAGTGGTAAACAAAAACCTAAAGACTTAACACTTTCTCTCCATCTATGCAGATCTGGCATGCCCTGTTTTCCATACATGACAAATCTCAGATTAGAAAATTCTGACATTCCAAATTTAAATTTAAAGCCTGTACCTGTATGCTTAGCTGTTTGATACCCAGGAATAGAAAACATACATTTTTGCTAAAAGAATGCAAGTATCCATTTCCTTGGAACAAAAAGGGTGCAAACCTCTTTCTTCTCACTTTAAAATTGTAGATCCCTAATTTCCAGATCTGTGACGGACCCCTTTAAAAATCTCCTGGCATAATGCTTTCTTGGATAAAGAGCCTTGATGTTTTGTGGAAGGCATTTTCTTCTGTCATTAAAAGGCTGTGACAGAAATCACTTTTGGGCTTTTTACAAATAATTAAGAGAAAATTAAATTCCTCCCGTTTTAAATGAGTTGTTTTAACTAGAAGTAGAAGAGAGACATAGCTCCCAAGTGACCCATAGTGCATTTGAGACAAACAAAAATGTCATTTTCAGCACAGAGAAGCCTGTTTGTGGGTGTTGAACCCCGTGTGTGCTGAGCCACACTGATGATTTTTGTAGTGCTCACAGCTAATTTACAGGCTTTGCATAAACACAGCATTACAGTGTTTCAGTGATTCCTAAACATAGAGGAGTTTATCCCGACACGTCTGTCTGTAATTATCCTGCTGAAGGAAAGCAAAGCAGAGTAATCACATCTTAGAAAAGTGAGTCCTGGGAAATTACCATCTAAACCTTTCCTGTTTCTGTCCTCTCTGAAATGTTTCCAATTCTTGCTGCTTTACACATTTTTAAAAGCCTCTACCCATTAGAATAGAGTTTAAAACCATTTGAGTTTTAGGGGAAGCTCATTGCATAGGAGAAGCTTTAACTAAGGACAATCCACCTTAGCTAGAAAGGACCCCACACCACATAATAAATTTTGTGATTACTTTTGCTTGATCAAAAACTGCCACAGGCTGTTATCTGTTCCTTGTAGGTTAAGATAGGCCTGACTGGAATCGCTAATTTTTAGCAAACAGAAAACCTTCATTTTTAGATTAGAAGAGCAGCACTGATTAGATGGCAGTGATTACAAAGTGGCTCAGCCAGAGATGCAGTGCTCATTGCACGTCCATGGAGGACTCTCTCACAATTTATTGAGCCAGCCTGTCTGGATGAGCCCACTCCTGGGTGAGCCAGGCTGTCTGATGGATCAAGGAAAAGACAGAACAGGTTCCCAATTAACGCTGAGCAAGTCCTGTGACACTCCTAGCACTCCTCATTAAGCAGGTGTTTAAATTCAGAATGCACATGGCCAGGCTGCTCCAGGCAGGGCTTGGACTGCAAAGCAGGGGCCAGAGGGAGCAGGGAGCACACCAGGACTGCAGGGATCCTTCCACAGCTGCACCCAGTCGTTTAATTATTTCTTTAACATTATTGTTTATTATTTCCAATTTTAAAATAAACATATTGGCAGATCTAAATCATAGACTGAAAACCTGACTTTCAGTTTTAAGGGAACCAAACAGGAGTTGGCAAAGTTTCATCTCCAAGTCTTATTTAAATTCAAGAGAAAGTCCTCAGCAAATTTAGCATCATACAGATTTATCACTAATGTACCAGGGCAAAATGTATGCTGTTTTAATAAATGTGCACTATTAAAGTTTATTTATTAATATTTACTTTATATATTATATTGCTTAGTATTTTAGTATAGCACTAAAATAGTAATGATAATGTTTTATTTATTATTAAATTACTACTAATAATAGCACCAATCAGCGTGATTTGCTTCCTTTGCTGTGTATTGAGTTTTAACTCCAGTGTTACTCTATCATCACACCTTTGATTGGCTGTCCAATAATTCAGTATAACACTAGGAACTGACAAGCCAAAAGGAACTCATGCTCAATGCTTAAGGAGTCACCAGGTCTGCAGGCAGAATAGAAGGGAACTCTGGCAAAGAAGAGTTTGCAATTCTGTTCCCATGCTGGCATCCTATTCTTTGGTCATTGCTCTCTTTAGTTCCCTACTGCTTTCTGCTGTAGTGGAAAAGGTAAAAGCACAAAATATTCCTCAAGTTTCTGGTCAGTTTTGTGTTTGAGAGTTTTTCCCAATTTTTTGTGTATTTATAAATGGTTATCCAAGTAAATAAGGAAATATTACCACTTAGCAAAGCCCATTCAATAGTGAAAACATGTTTTTCAGAATGTATCTGTCACTCCAAAACTGTGACCAAACTGCTCTCTTCATTTAACATTCAAGATTCTTTACATCATCTCAAAAAATGAGGTGGAAACACAAGCACACAAAACCAATTAGCTCACATCAAACTTTCATTATCACAACATGTATTGATGCTTCTTTCTTCAAGCCCAGTTGGGGAGCTTTTGACATGGGGAAAAGCTGTTCCATAAAACCCTCAGTTTCCCTCTGAGGGTCTCAGTCAGGGCACTCAACCATGGGCTTTTCTCACTGTCCACCAGCAAAACTGACAACTGCAGAACACATATTCTGTACCCACACACAGAATCTTTCTGTGTGTACACTGCACTCTTTGTGAAAAATACTTAATGACACAGGAGGTAGTGAGTGTCCTTTTAAAGCTTGAGACCCTTCATTGATAGTCCTAATGAAAAGTGCCTCTGCAAGCTTTATTTATGACTGCACTAATTAATTTGGCAAGGTCTGTAAAACAGTCTAAAAATTGATCTCTCAGATTTTCAGAAGACACCTACATATTTATTTGTGCTTTTGCAAAATGCTACATCAATGCTGAACAGTGCAAGAATTTAATATGATATTAGTTTAACCAAACATTGCTTCAATCAATAAATAAAATTAGAATAATTTACTCTCCCATGACTAAATGCTGAATTTAGCAGTTTTTCCAGATACACAGCCAGATGAGACCAGACAATTAATTTCATTAGGAGTTCTTTATGCTGTGCTCTTCTAAAACTGAATCTAACTTTTCCCATTGGCCCCACTTGGTTATGATGGCCCTTGAATGAAATTTGTCTTAGGATGCACAATGATTTAAATTGCCATCAGCATGAAGCATCACCAGGATCAGCTGCATTTGAATGAGGACAAAGGAAGGAATTTCTGTGCTACCATTTTCAGCATGGAAAGCTTTCCTCTAAAATAAGATGTTGGCTGTCACTTGGCACAGCAGGGAGACAAAACTGTCAAAGAAACCATCTATCCTTATCTATCTCCTTTGATACTTCTAACTCTTCTAATGCTTAGCACTGCTAAAGGCCTTAAATTCTTTCTCCTTCAGGGAAATGAAGAAAAGTCTCTTACAAGAATAAAACATTATTTGGTTTAATTCATTCTACAGGAGAAAAGATCTGAAAGCTGAATGGTGTTCCCAAGGCCACATGCACTGCAGGACTAAAACATCCTATGGGTTTAAGGCTCACATTCTTGAAGATATCCAAATAGATGCCCAGGACAGTTAAAGTTTATCACAGCCCAGATTCCTTTGGGATCCAGGCACTGGTATATTCCTAACACATCACATACTTTAAAGTGGGGCTCTGTGATTAATGGCTGTTGGTATTGCTCTGAGAGAATTATCAGTTATCCAGCATCAGCTACATGCACACTTTCAACAGAGCCAACACAAACAGGAACTGCCAGAGCTCGTGGATCCCATGGATTAAACTGCCACAGCCAGGGAATCAAGGGTGCAAAGGCCACAGATCACAGGCAAATCCCACAGCTGGCTGCTTTGGAGGGGAGACAGCCCCTCTGAAAGTGCCAAATGACATCTGCAGAGCCTTGACGTCCCTGGAAACCTCAGAAGAGGTGTGGGTATAGCAAATCCACGATCTAGACTGTTTTGGAAATCCCTCCTTGTTGTTTGCAGTCACCCTCTGCAAGTGCAGCTTTCACAGACAGTGACAACCCCAGGAGTGCCAAGCAAAGCCACACGTTGTCATTTACCTACTGAGCACACACTGGATGCTTGACATGATTAATTAGAGGTGTTTTCATACTGCCCCAGGGAGGTTTCACACCAGTTTGCAATATGCCAGAGTCAGCTACAAGCTATGGAAGCACAAGCTGAGAATTACAGCAGCCATGAGGTGACACAATTCACCAGCACACAGAGAGGGCAAACAGCACTGCTGTGCTGGGCAGGTACCACCAAAGAGAGGAACATCCCAGTGCACCACTGCCAGCCTGGGTGTGAGCCAGACCAGCTGCAGGAGGGAGGGACAGAAAGGACAGACCACTGAGGTACCAACACCCCCTACCTGCACCAGGGAGACTGAGATTCTGCTCTTTTGATGTCAACACTGAATTCATACTAAATCCTTCACTATTAAAACAAGCAGGAAATAGCATTTCCTTCTCTTATGGGAACACAGTCAGCACAAGGGCCATTTGGGGGGGAAATGGCTCAGCACAAGGCTGGAACTGACCCAGAGGAAAGGCACAGTCTCTTCAGTCAGCAAAGCTCTTACTGAACAAAAGCTGGAGCCAGGGCTACATGGGCCAAATCCCAGTCATTTCCTTGTGCCACAGGGCTGAAAAGTGAGAGAGGAGAAATCCAGCACTCCCTGTAGTGTGCATGGAGCCTCCCTGACTCCTTTGATTCAACTGCCATCATTTTAAACACTGAAAATGCATTTTCGTCTTTGCAAGAACTATCTTGGTCAGCAGTGCTAACGTGAATCCTCACAGAGAACCTTTCTAACCAGAGCAGAAGCTCCTGGTATGAAAGGCAGGATTATTTCTGGACACAGCTCTCCTCTAAGATTGCTATAAACACTTTAAAGCCCAGGATTGTTGTATGCAAGTGCTACCTAAATGAGAATTTGTAGTTGCCAAGCAACTTTCAAAAGATTACCATGAAAATTCTATAGAAAAACAATCACTAACATATACAAAAAGCACAGGAGTTTGTGGGGGTGTAGAAGAGTTAAAAAAAAAAAAAAGAGAGAGAGAAGAGAGAGAAGAGACACGAGAAACATTAAGTTTTCAAACCTACTTTAGGCATTTGCTGTCACTAAATGCAGTTCTGTAAGCAATGCACAGCTCCACATCAATCTAAACATTTGGACACTTGTTCAACAAAGAGAAATCTCGGGCTTCTGAACCTTAATAGCAGTTCATGCTTTTGGAAAACAGTTGCTTAGTCTCCTCAGCCACTACTGCCACAGATCTGTATCTCAAATATGTGCTGAGGTACCCCTCTCACAGTCCATCCCTTTAATCAGTCCTTAACATCTGTATTGATAGCCTCATCCTTCTTCCCCCACCCTCTGTGCTGACCAACCTTAGGGAAGGCCTGGAATAAACCTCAAAAGTTCAGAAATTACTAGCTCAATAATTACAAAAGCTTTCTGAGGTTTCTGCACCCTCCTTGGGAGGCAGAGAAAATATACATTAAAGACAAAATAGCCAGAACCACAAAGCAGACCTTCAAATTATAACCTTTCCAGCCAGACAAAACAATTCCTCTGAGAGCAGTATTAACAACTTGAAGCTTTTATTATCTCATCCCAATTCCCTGAGGCCCTAAAGAGACAAGAGATACCAAAGAGTATATCACCCATGTGTCCGTTTCTTGCATTTTCTGATTCTTTTTGCTGTCCCAAACCAGGACACCCATTCACGGGAAATAAGAAAGAAGAGTCCATAATACACAAAACTAACGCATTTTCTAACAG
The DNA here is from genome assembly GCA_013400215.1 of Cisticola juncidis. NCBI lineage: Eukaryota > Metazoa > Chordata > Aves > Passeriformes > Cisticolidae > Cisticola > Cisticola juncidis. Next base: position 723,338 of record VXBR01008458.1, read on the forward strand.
CAACAAAGAAGTATTTCCTCACTCCCACCTTTTCACCACTAAAACAGCACATGGTGGAGGGAAAAAATACTTTGAACCTGGCACTTAAGGGCTCCTGCCCTAAGTAGAGGGTAATGAAAAGTCAGATGCAGGATTGCCCAAAAGCTGCATGGCAGAAATCACCTGAACAAGCTTCAGTCACCTCATCTCTGCTTGACTTCTGTTGGAGACAAAATTCAGCAGGTTCTGAGGCAGTGTGGCCATGTTAATACAGATAATTGGTATTTTCACAAGCAGGCACCCCAGCAGGTTAACATTTGATACTTGGGGCTGCACAGGCTGCAGCAGGTACAGCAACGAGGAGATTCTGCTCCCTCAGCAGAAACCAGAGAACTGAAATCAGCACAGATCAATCAGATACAGCTCCAATTCTTCATTCTTTCCCTGGCAAGAACTGATCAAACCAGAGTATTCCCAGCTATCTAGGCCTAAAAGGCTGTGCTAGCTGCCAACACTTCTTGAGCTGTTTCTTCCTAACTTGCCAGGAAAGAAGGAAACTGTGTGATGCATTAGATTTACTGTCATGCAGGGTACAAATGTTTGCTGACTACACAAGGGATAAAATTCACCTCTATTCATATATATTTCAAGATATTAAATTCAGTTATCTTCATTGAAATAAATTGTGCATAGAGCAATTGTGATTATAAACTTGAATAGACCATCTTGCAGTGTAATAAATAGTTGATACTACAAGTTTCACAAAATCTATCTGCCCAAAATCTTCTTTCCAGCAGTTGGATGCTTAGAGCAGAAGTGTTTATCCTGCTCATTATCCTAAACCTTCAGTGAACAATTTAGCCTCGACATTCCGGTTTATGCAAAAGGGAAAAATGTCACAACACTGAGATCACTGCAGTCAGAGCAATGGGCAGACTGCAGGGACTCACACATTTACAGGAAGTAAAGCCTTGGTAATTATCTAGAAGGAGAAAATAGAAGAAAGCCTGGTAAAGCACTAAAGCCATGAAAGGCTGCAAAGCACTGAGTCTCCAGAGTCAGCCCTGCTCTGAGCAGATGATCAGACACCAGACATCCAGGGGCCATTGGGAAGATGAGTTTTATTTTGATTGTTCAATCTACATATTCACAGACCACATCCAGTGACTAAGGAGTCCTTTGTGACTAACAATACTTTGTTAAATTTTGATGCTTATACCCAAATGTCTGGAGCCATCACAGTATTCTGCTTCAAAATATTCCAGCACTATTCTGGCACCTGCAGCAGTTTTACATTTACATCACTGAAGAAGGCTCAGTTGTGCTGACACAGACGTGTTCAGAGGATGGCACAAGAAAAATCAGTTCATGATGAACTTCAAAAATGCATCCCAAGCATTTCAGCATTTCTAATTGTTTTTAAAAAGGGAGCATATATCAACAAGAACTGGTGCATCGTCCATAACTCCTAATCATTGAGCTAGTTTGTCAACTTAGATTTGTGGAAGCCTTTTCAGCACGTGAGAATTTCAATTAAAATTATAGTTGGGGGCAAGCTCCCTGCAAAAATTTCCTGTCACTGACTGAGGTGCCACACCAGGTTGCCCAGCTCAGGAGGTTGGTGCTCAGTTCCCAGTGACACAGCAATCATCTGCAGTGCCAACACACTCTGAAGCCCCAAATATGATCAGTCTCTATAGCCTAAATCTATCTTTTTTGGCTGAAAAATACTGGATTTCTTCATGCAGTTTTTACAGCTATGTGCCTCCACAGCTTCCAAAGCTCTTCACTCTTCCAGCCTTGGTCACAATTAGTTTTGAGGCATGCTCGGGAGAATTATTTAAGTCTGGCAATTGTAATAAAAGTGACTGCTGAACTCCCCAGGAAAGCAATGAAATGCATAAATACTTCCTAACCATTGTGTGATCTTGAGCCCACAGTACTCTATTCATCAACAGATGATATAAATGGCTTAACACCCATCCAAAAATCACTGCAAGGAAAAATACAACTGTACCTGAGATAGGTACATATCCCATAAGGCAAAAAAAAGAAGCCAAATCCAACACCTTAGTTGAGAATGCAAAATGTATCAAAATACCTCTTAGACCTGCAAAGACAGTCTTTAACTATTGCATATCAAATATCAAATAATCATGCCCAAAAATAATTACTTTCTTTAACATCCTCATACACAGAGGCAGAGAAACACAGCCAGAATCAAAGCAGTGAAAATCTAAAGCATTTGAGATCCTCTCTGAGAGGATTTTACCCACACGAGTTGTTCCTGAGTGAACACAATGTGTCACTGACACGTCCTCAAACTCAGCCTCACCCAGCTCAGGAGATTAAACCACTCAGCCCAGTGAGCCTGGGCAGCCAAAAGGGGTCAAAGGCTCTTCCTTGGACTGAAGTCAACCTCAAATCTGTGCTTGGAAACAGATTTGTCTCCAAGTGCTGCTTTTCCACACCTTCCAGTGAGGAGCAGAGCAGTTGTGGACACCAGAAACAAGCACTGCCTGGCTACCTGTTGGAATTCTCTTCTTTAAACAAGTCTAAGCAGGGCTTTGGACTACAGGAGACTGTCTCTGGTAAAGAGCTACAAGTGAGCAAAGCTTTAACTATGTTGAGAATCACTGGTAAAAAAAGAAGTGGTAGGAAAATAGTATTTTTTTAAATTAATAAAAAGTGAACTGGATCAAATGCACGGTAAATTTGATTTGTGATGGTATCTATCAACCTGCTATGAAAAACTGGACACAGCATTCTGACATCAGCTCCCTCAGGACTGCTGGTTCTTACCAGGGATGGTAAAGAGAAAATTGTCATTAGTAATGTAGCATTATTTTTAATTGACCCAAAAAGCCAGCTGTCAAAGGGTTTTGAGTCTGCCAAACACAGCTTTAGGTGTGTGGGAGGACACCTAAGGACTTATATGTTTCTCACAAAGAAAATCCACACTGGAAAACAAGTGAAGACTTAATCAAATAATGAGGAACTGAGGGAATGCCTCCACCATATTCTGATAAATTAAGAACTGCATTCTTATGAGTACTACACTGTGTCTAGGATTAATTCCCATAATAGCTAGATATTAAAAAACAAACAAAACCAAAACAACCAGAAAAAATCCAACTCCATGACTGTGCCATACTCCATACAAAGGGGCTCAAACCAAAAAATGGTTAGTGGTTCTGTAATATCTTAGCTGTGAAACTTTGATTGAGGAATTGAGGGGAGGATCAAAATCCACCAAAACATGCAAAGATCTAAAATTAAACTATTTTCTGCACACACAAGTTTGGAACTGGCAGTGTTGCCCGATCCGAAGAAAACACAAACAACCGAGGTCGTTTGTGCAGTGCTTTATTGGGCCCAGGGGACCTGGAGACTAGCGTCTCAAAGTCAGTGCCCCCCCCCTTCCCAGAAAATCACAGGGTTTTTATATGTTTCATTACATGATTTCTACATCGTAACAAAATCTTACTTAATTCTAACACCTGGTACCGTTATCTGCTTGACATTTAGGCTCCTGCCAATAGGTACATTCCTTAGATAAGTAACTATCTCCTAGCTACACTGCTTACATTACAATTTTCACTATGATAGTTCATCTAAAGGTTACATCGAGGCCTATCAAGCCTTAGCATGACTACTGCTAATGTTACTGTTACAGTTTTATACTATCTAAATACAAGTTATTTAACTACATAACAACAGCTAAATACAATTCATTTAATCAAATGGCAACAGCAGTACCCTGTGACATCAGTGGGTTTTGGCATTGCATTGTTTTATAAGCATTTGTTTTTGCGAGCATAACATTTTCCAAGAAATTTTCTGAAAACAATGGGGTGGATCATCCTCACTGTTCTCATCCCAAATTCACCTAGACTCTTCTTGCAGAAGACTGAATGGATTTTGGCAGCTGTATCCCCATCCAAGACTCACCAATTCTCCCAAGGATGTGAAGGCAGAGATCTAAAATGCTCTGGAAGGGAAGATCCTGTGCTTTAAGTCTGATAATGAAACAAGTTCATGTCCAGCACAGGAAATACCTATATGGACACAATTTCCCACAGTTGTTGTCATCTGAAATTCATTCACATTCTGGAAAGAGGCCATAATCACACAGACTTGGCAATGCTGCTCTGAAAGCCACATCAGCTCCTTGCTCTGGTTCAGGGCTGCACAAACGTGCTGGCACAGCAGATGTGTGGGGGAAGGTGAGGAAACAGGCATGCTTCATGTTGTGTTGCTATCAGAAACAACTCACCATGAAGCCACAGCCTCTCTGTAAAACAACATACAAACAAACCCAAGATAAAGTACCAACAAAAATTCCCAATGCCTTACAGGCAAAAAAAAACAAAAGAAAAAGTTCTCTAGTATCTTCCATTATCTGTAAAGTCCATTGTCTAAATATAGCACATTTGTAATTGAGACTATTTCCTATTGTAGTTTCCATCAAAACAATCTACAATTTTAAAAAAGGGGGGATCCAAATGTTATCCTTGTTACAGACAGGAGCATAAGCACTGCCCTAGGCATCACACCAAAGACTTTGACAGGACTGCACATAAGAAGTGATTTGAATGCAAATCCATTACATAATACTGATATTAAACAGGGTTCCTTCCAGTCGAAGACTGGACCAAAGAACGTCCTGGTTTTGTTTTGTAAAGATATTTCTGAAGCCCAGAAAAGGCCACTGCTCCCTAACAGGCTTCCTCTGGCAGACATGGTCCTTCCTTGAATTTATTCCTATTTTGAACTATATCACATAGCTTGGAAGGAGACAAACTCACTCTCACATTTTCTGTGAAGGAGTATCCATCTCAGCCTATCCACAGTTTAATTCTTTTTCAAAATCAAAACTGGAATTTCTGAGCAATTCTACCATTTCTCATTGTTGGCATGTCTCAAGTTTCAGACAGAAGAGTGCCCCTAAAATATTACAATTTTACTCATAACCTAACTATTTTGATTTTACTGAGATTTATTTACATAGGAGATGCTTTTTATCAGTCTTCCTCTGTCCAATTACTCAAAATGTAGGGCTGACCACAACATGCAATCATCTCAAGTACAAGTTTCTGTGGATAAAGGCCATTGAAAAGCGTCCACCTTGCTGCTGTCGACAATGCCCAGTTCACAGGCCATAAGAGCACCTCAGGGAATGGTTTGGCTGCTGTGGAATTATTCCAGCATCAAAACACATGGCTGACTTAGTCCAGTCCCTCAAAAGTATTCACATTTAATGGTAAATAGACTGTTAATCAGCTATGGTTTAAATGTGCTTATTACTGACACAGACTGCTGACTAGAAGAGAGAAAGACATTGTGGAGGAGAACAAAGAAACCCACCCACTTCCCCAGCCTGCCTACAGTGACATGCTAAATGAAAAAATATCTACACAGCCATCAGCTCAAACAGAAGGTTTAATACAAATCACTTGTTTTTCAACCCAAAATATAGAGTGTTGTACTTCAGTTTTCATTTTTTAAATGCATAAATGCCCAAAAGCAGAAATGAAATGCAGGTGGATCTCTTGGAATCAAAGTCCACCAAAGTCCTTTATCCATACACAACTGGTTATAGCCAGTATATGCACTGGTCCTAAGAAGGAATTTCACTTACAGATGTAATTTATATACACTAACAAAATCCTCATGACTAGTGTTCTACCTCCTACATAAACTATTTCACCACTTTAAAATATTCCTGTATTCATGAGAATATGGCACAGGATTTTTGGACAGTCAAATGGCAGGAAGCTTCCATTGCCCTGCTTTGCTTCAGGTGCTAGTTAGATATAATTGGACCTTTAATAGATTCAGACAGTGAAAGCATTTTTTCAGTTATCAAACTTTATGCTCTTATTTAATTATTCTGCACCCTCAAGCATAAAATGCATTATTTACATAAAACACACTTTATTCTCTATTGTTAATTTCCTCACTGTGTTGACTGACTTCAGCTTTATGAAAACTTCAGGGTTTAACTTCTTATCTATTTTATGCAAAAATAGATGTAAATAACATCAAGCCACTAAGAGAATAAGCATCTCTTGAAAACCATGTGGTTGATTCCTAATGATAGAAGACCAAAAATGTTCTGTACCTTAACTGCAATTACTACAGCAACTGTAAGAGTAAATCAAATCAGCTACAGAAGGAATAAGCACAGAGTCCCTTCATGGAAGACCTTATTAAGGAGGGAAAGGATAAGGTGTCTGGGTTTTTTCCACCTTCAGCTACTGCCATTCACAGTTCCCCAAAGGAAAAACAGTACTTTTTTTTCCCCTAATATAGAAAATAAACCAAACACACTAATCTGAACGAGTCATTTTGGTGCACAGCTCTTGTACAGCGCCTGTAAACCAAGTTCAGCTAATTACACATTTAATTGTCTCCAGAAAAAAAAGAATTAATTCACAAAAAGAAAAAAAAAGCGCCTTAGCTACATGCAGTAATAAAAGGTATCTGAATGTCTTACTGTAATTAAAAAGTCTTGGAGACACTGAAATGAATCTATTTTGGCAAACCTCCAGTATACAACAATCAGACACTGACTTTGAAACTCCTTAATACATAAAGGAAGAATAATAGGACTGAGAGAGAAATTAAATCCAAACTCACTCGAGCATTAAATGGGAAAAAACCAAAACAACAAACAAAACACAGAACAAAACCAAACAAAACAAAAGCTTTTCACCCATCTTGTCTACCACTAACAAGTGGTCTACCACTAACAAGTTCCCACAAAAATTCCCCAGAGCACTGAAGAGACGCATGCTCTGGCTGCAGATAGATGAAAAACAGACAATATTTCCTATGCAAATGATCAGAAGGAGCCTTTTCTATTCCAATCCCATTTCCTCTCCGTGCCCCTCTCAGCCTTGCCTGTCCCCATGATCACAGCCATGGAGAGCTGAGCCCTTCCCAGCCTCCCAGGCCAGGTCCTGGCAGGACCCCACAGCTCCTGCTCTGCAGGCTCCAGGGAGGTGTTTGACACCCAACAGCAGGAAACGTGCAGAGCCATTACTGAGTGAAAAGGGGAGATTCAAACACATTTATCCTTTGCCACAGTATCTTCAGTTAGCAAATGCTGCTCACTTCATCTGAATTTGATAGGAATATCTCTGGGCATTCACTGTCTTTATTTATTGCTTGTCTCTCCCTACCAGCAAATGCCAACTTACTTAATACTGAGAACCTGATAAAATCTCTGCAGCACCTGTCATGCTGGAGCCTTCCCCAGCTTTGTCTGACAAGGAGAGCCTGATGTGACTTGATAGTACACAAATCTCACTTTCTACTCTGCTACTAGAACCTGCCATGCCAGTTAGAGGATTGTCCACCAACAAAGATCACTGGAAAGGGGTCGTTCCCTGAGGAGCCACATTTTCTTACCATTCTGTGCACCAGGCTGGGAGGCTTTTTACAGCAGCCACCGCCACACCTGCCAAGAGAAGTCAGCATTCCCTGGTGCCAGGCTTCCCCTTTGGTGAGAGCCCATCTTCAACACAGGCACACAGCACACAGAGCTGTTACCACACCACTAAGTTTAAGAGTCTCTGTGTTCTAGCTGCAGATTCCCATGTATTCAAGATGAATGCCCAGCTTTCCTGACTTCCTGATCGTTTTCTGATGAGGTCTCCACCTAGAAATGCATCAGCTCTCAGTACCACAAACACGCAGCAGCCGAGGCAGCTGCCAGGCCAACAGCACCAGGCTGGAGCTCAGGGAGAAGCTTTGACTGTGCCCTCATCACCTGCACTGTTCCATTTTCTCAAAACCAAGGAGACCATGAAATTTTATAGAATTTAGCTCTTACAAAACAGAAACATTCTATTTGGACATTCTAAGAAGCAGGGGGAAAGGGTTCAAATGAACAGTGTCACAACAATCATTACAGCTGCTTTTTCTCCAGGATTCCTGCAATTCAAAAATTTTAATCATCAGCATCAGTGATTGTGTAAACTGTGCTCTTCAACTGATGAAGTTTCTGTAAGATTTTAGAGTGTTTTTTTTATTTATTAATAACATTTTTTTATTGAAAGGAGGAAATACCAAAATAATTGTTTTAGTGTGGTCATGTAAAATGTCAGTTCCCAATTTCACCAAGCAATTCTGTGACAGGTCTAAACTAAGGGACATGCCAAGCCAAAGAAAAATACCTACTGAGCATAAACAGACCAAATTGCTTTGTCAGTGCTGACAGACCATTCCTGAGCATTTAATAAAACTTTTTAAGAAAAAAGGCACCTTAGGATCAATGTCTTTTCATTCAAAATTCATGAGTTCTATTAATTTATCAAGCATATATTTTTATTGGTTCTTGTACAGCTCCCTCGAGGGACAGACCTTTTAAAGCTAATTAAATAAAAGCCAGCACATTCATTGTACTCTGTACTCAGCTGAGGATGCTGCTTCCACCATGCTTAGCTACTGAGACATTTCCATTGTTACCAAACTTTTTCAAATTACATGCAAAATACAAATTGATATGAATTAACAAATCAGCTGGGACTCCCTGATTTCATACATCCATCTGTTAAAATACAATAATACTGATTTGGCTGATGTCCAGAAAGAGCTTTACAATATTTAAACTACATTTCCTCTGACATGACAGCTTTCTAAAATGCATACAAAAATGTTATTCCAGGGCTGACATGTCACACGAGGTTTCTGCTCCATTTCAAAGTCTATCTGAACTTCCAAGCAAACCCCCAGTGCCATTTCAGAAGGTTGAGCACACAGCACTGCCAAACCCTTCCCCAGGAAAGATGAATCAAATGGGAACTACTGAAGCTGCCTTGTTAATAGGACCTGCATAAAAACATCAAAAATACATCTCTCATGCTAAAGATATGAAGTAGCTGTTGGCTGCTACATACAGAGAACATAAAAATACATATACAAAATATATTAAACTATAATATATAATATATATATTAACTATATAATATATAGTTAAATAAATAAATAAATAAATATTTAACTATACCTGAGGATAAAGGAACTTTCATTTTTAATAGACACATCTGGAATTCAAGTTTCTTTTTTCACTGGAGCAATATGTGACAATGTATTAGTCCAGATTCAGAGAGCAGGCTCACATGGTATGAGGTTATTTTCCTAGCTTCATTCTAGGTGATCATATGTGAATGAGCAGGGGCACTCTGTTTGGAGCAATCTTATGATTTTGTTTAGGCCAAACAATAGCATTTTAAAATTAACAGAGCAGCCATCAAGTGTTCTTGTTCAACTACCAAGTTGAGCAAGAACACTTGATAGTGTTTGGTTGTTTATTTGCCTTAAAACTCTGCACCATATAAATGTTTAATATTCAAACACTTGACATTTCTTTAGCAGGTAACAACATCATCAACTCCAAGATACCCACCATCTCCATGAGGAGGAATACATGCAAAACACACACAGCAATTAAAGCTGTATTGAACTCACACAGCTAAAAGCACAGGAAATGTGGAATGAAAACATCATTAATTCAGCTGCTTTGCTCACAGAGTTCCACATTCATTTTTTTCCTCATTAAACACATAGGTAAATTCATTAGTGCTTTGTGAACAGTTTCACTGAGACTTTCCACTTCGATTATAAACAAAGGATCATTTTGCTATGGATCACAGGGCTTCACAAGCAAAGTACCCAAGGAGGAGAAATCTTGTTCTTCTGAAATCAGTCATCACATAAACACACCAGGACCCTCAAGGCAGCCTCCTACTTCCAGAAATTCACTGGCTCACTCAAAGGAAAGCTACAGTTCCCTTAGCACATATTATAGGTGAGACAAAAGTGTTAAACAGCTTACCAAGCAGCATCGGGCTAATTAACATCAGATCAGCTCTAATTGGAAGCGATTCAGCAGCGTCAGCCCTGTAGTAGGAGTCTTTTCAGGACTCACTGATGTGAAAAGGGAATAGTGACACCAAGAAGTGTTTCATTTTCTGGCCCTGTAGAGCAATTGTTCACTGGAGACTGGTCTGGAATCACCAGCAAAACATAATCCAGGCCCTGTGTCACTCTTTCCTTCCCCTGCTGGATTCAAACATGCTTTTGCAAGCACACCAAGCTACATGGGCTGGCTAAATCACCTCTGTGGTGCTGGGAGGGTCCAGAACAAGAACAAGATCAGAACCTCAGCTCCTTCAATCCTCAGAGGTTCTCTGCTCTTTCCAAGTTACTCCATGCAACCTGCAAGTTGGGACACCTATCAACTCACCTGTCCGTTTCCTACTGGGTAATACCCACCAAAAGTTTAATTCTTTTAATGAAGATGTAATTAACACATTTGTCAGGTCATGCAAACCCTGACCTACTTCTTTGCACTGCTATGAGTAATGAGAACTTCACCATTTGACAAACTAATTAAAGTTTTAGTGTTGAGTGTGGCTATCAAGGATGCAGCCAAAGCAGGTGAAATAAAATGAGACCTTTTAAACCAAATGAACTTCAGCAGCCTTTGTGACAACCCATAAGGAGCCTTACTGCTGTCCAGCTGAACAGGAAAAGATGATGAAAACTAACAACTGAAAATATTGACCATGATCAACTTATTAAATCACATTAAACTATCCCTTTCTTGTAATTTTTAGATGAGATGAGATGTAATTTTTAGAGCATTTGTTCTAAAGGACACATGAAAGAATGAGACCTTCACAGAAACCCATACAAAATATTTCAGCTTACTGTGGAACAAGCATGGCAATGGCTGCTCTCCTAAAGAACCTTTCCATTTTCAAATGGAGAAGTGCTTATTTCAGGGTTGGTGTTGTTTTTTTTTTCCCCACAGATGCCAATAAGCAGTGCTTAGGATATAGAACAGCTTAAGCCCAAGCCAGTATCTCAACTCAAGTCAGCGTGTTCTGGCATGTACAGAAAAGTGAAGGTATCCCACATCTCATCTCTGTCATCCCAGAGAAGTCATGCTTAATGTGTGACAAAAATTGTTCCAGAAGAGAAGGTTCAGAAGCACCAATGGAAGTCTGAGCTATTTTACAAAAGGATTTCTTGCAAAAAGAGTGCAACACTATAAAAATGAGCTCCAAGGACACATTTCACATTGAAGTAGAGTCTATTATCTGGGTATAACATTTTCATGCATCATTTTATATCAAGGGAAGCTGTGTAGTCTGAGAAATGGCTGTGTCTAACTCCTTCTGGTATAAAAATCCTCCTTTGTGCTGTGACAAAGAGTGATCCCACCACAGACAACAATCCAGCTTCTCTCATACCAATTTCCCTATCAATTGTAAAAATCCATAATTTTACAAGTTTTTTCAGAGACAGCAAGAAACAGATGGACAAAGCCTTTACTTCTGTCCTGGTATTCACATGCCCTGTCCCTGCCTAGTCTGACACAGGGGTTTCAGCAGCCCTGTGTGTCACACTCAGCCCAGGAAAATGTGTCACACTGAGTGACATGCCTTCGAAGAGTCCATGTTTTCTTTCTTCTCCATGTCAAAGGAGCTTTAAATATCTACATTTACTGTCTTGTTCCTCATTTGATAGCTATTTTAAGCCATATTTCAAGATCAAGTAGTTACTCAAAAGACTGAGTATTGAGCTCAAAATCTACATCCAGATTCTAATAGTGTGTCACTTAGAGTAATGCCTCCTGCTCTTGGTGCCCTCTGCAGTTCATTGAATCACTGGGATGGTAAAATATTTAAAGTAACAAGCTTGATGTAAAACGTGGTCAGAGTAACAAGGTTAGAAAGGAAATATGAAAAAAAAGAGATAAATCAAGTGCATGTCAGGAGAGACAAACTGTGGCATTGTGAAAGCCAGGCCATGGGTGACGCACAGCCTCTGCACCTTCCCTTCACCACAGAGCTCAAGCATCACCAAATGAAAAGTTCTTCATTTTTATGCAAAACACTGATCCAGCACTGAGGAAACAATGGCAGAAAGCTGGCAGTGCCTAAAGAAAGTGATACTAATCACGCTCATATAATTTTCTATTTTAGGAAATCCCATGCTAATTGATTAAAGTAATTAGCTGTGCTAATATTAGCAGGTTCTTCTTTTGCCTTAAAATCATGCAAGGTATGTACAAGGAACAACACTTCCCTTAAGAGGGCCTATAATACTTAAAATACTTCAGCCACAGTGTAAAAGCTGTCTTAGAAAAAGGCAATCACAAGCTCATTGGGGGAAAACATTTTTTTTGGTGACGATTAAACCAGAATTTTCCCCTGGCACATTCTGAAGGTCTCAATGTGCTTCCAAGTGCCTCATCCCTTGGGCTGAGCAGTTCTCATGAGGAGACTCAAGGTGCAGAGCAATGATTCCAGAGGTCCAGTTATCTCACAAGTTTTAGCCAAGGGCCTTGCAGGTCAGACTTCAGGAAAATACACCAAGCTGGATGAGAAAGCTCTTGGCCTCTGGATGTCTCCTCTGCACCTGCTCGGTATCCAGGATGCACAGTGAGTGATGCTACTTCATTTTTAGGTTGAAAAATCCAGATTCCAACTTGTGTTCCAAAATTTACTTGAACTAAAATGGAATGCTAGAGGAAAAGGCCAAGAGTGTGAATTTCTGCATCAGCATATATGGAGTCACCTAAAAAGATCTTTGCTCTCCAAGTCAGGAAAATGAACACCACAGATCAGCAAAAAACAGGGCCTATTACAATTAATAAAACATTTCAGACTTTAGCATGTAAAAATTAAAAGTTAACATGGTAATAGGCAACTGAAGTTCATTTATTTTTAGATTGTACATTTCTGTCACTTCAACTGTGCATAAAAGGTTCTTCCCTAATTCATATGGCTTTTTAGTAGTTTGCATAATGCAGAAACTAACAGCAGAAACTAAGCAGAGTCTATAATATGACTTCATTGCAGCTGATAGAAATGGAACAGCAAATGAAGTATTCCTCCAATATCTGCTCTGAACTGGAAGATATTATGACTTACCAAATCATGTTAAATCTAATTTGCCAAAAAAAAAAGTCACTCTAAGTTAAATCCTTCTTCAGCATTACTGTCAGAAAGCCCATGTAGGCATCAGAGCAGTACTAGGATGAACCCTAAGTCCTGTTTTATTATTTAATACAAGTTCATTAACACCTTTAGTAGTAGTGATTTCTACATATCTGAAGAGGCTTTTCATTTTTAATCTGTACATCACTGCTGCTCAGTCCATTCTGTGGTGCTGGGGCACAGCAGCTGCTACTCCACCGATTTTACCTTCCTGTCTTTATTTTGTCTCATTGATTGAAAAGCCATCCAAACAAGTTTATACTTAATTGAAACAAATATCTAGGCTTTTTTACTTGTAAATGGGAGTGACAAGCAGACTGTTCAGCATGTTAACATCCTAGAAAGTCAAGAATATTTTTACTTCATTCTCAGAGTCACATGCTCCAAGCATATTCATCAGTGATTAAAGAATTAAAGCTGATATGGCAATAACAATTAATACTTCTCAATTTTCTGACAATCTCTAGATTCTTCTGTCTAGAGTTTCAAAGCAATTTACTGATACACACAAATTAATTCTCAGTACCCTGCAAGGTCAGAAATATCTTTGTTTCAGGGGATAAAAGCAATGTGTTCAGCAAAATGCAGTGATGTTCAAACTGACCCAAAGTCCAGACTGCAGACCCCAAGAACTGAGAGTAATTAACTTCCAGCTACGATTTAGGATTTGCATATTGTCTACAGTTCTGGGTACCACGACCTACACATCTTAATTCATGCACCAAAAATCAGAAACTACCACAGAAAACAATCTAACTAATTACAAATGCACAGCCAAGTGACAATTTTTTTAATCATAAAACTCTGAGCACTTTCTTACCTCCAACTCCATTAAGTGTTATTTCATTAGCATTCTCACTCTGGTACTTCAGAGCAAGTATGACTGCCAGTGCACAATAATTAAGATCCTCTCTTGAATAGAGAATTGTGTGACTAGAAGCAGATGCAAAATTGGAAGCTTGAAACTCGAAAAAAACCCCTAGCTTCATCTTTTCATCATTTGTGTTTTTTCCAACACACTCTTAAGGGTGCAGCTTTTTGGAGTTATAAGCATCCAAAAGAACAGAAGCAGCTATAGTTTTTATGACCACACCAAATTAAGAAATAATACTAAGAAAATACCAGTGCTCAGTTGACTCAACAACATCAAACCATGGTTCCCTACCCTATAGACAGAAAGAGACCATACCGTGCAAGAATGCAACAGTTTCTTACAAAGGACAGGAAATTTGACTGACTTCAGTCTGCAGTGAACTATTCATTCATCACTGCCTCCACTAAATGCTGGATGCCCTGCTGACATTATAGCCAAGCAGAGTCCTGAGTATGGATTTCAAGAGGAATGAAAAGGTTAATAAGACTTATATAAAGAAGACTTCTCACAGTGTCATGCAACTTCCAGTGTCATGGGCCTCTTAAGTAAATATCTGTTTAATTAATCAGCATATTTTAACCTGTAAGTTCCTTTAAAACGTGACTTTCCTAATGCCCTTAAAGTTCTGTGGCTGCTTCATGAAGGACCAGCACAGTTAGAAACCAAGGTTCTGAGCAGACAAACAAAGTGAGAAAACTAAAATTACTGCAGGGATCTATCATTTCAAAGTACATCATTTGAGGCTTCTGAGCTAATATTCTACATTACTAAGTAAGAATTCTCTTCTCCTAGTAAAGCTTATTTGATCCCTAGCGAGAAAAAATATCCTAATCAAGGTAGGGGAATAGCATCTTGAAGGTCCAGGCTTTTAGAATGAGTTTCACTATTGCTTACCAGAGAAAAATAGGATGTGTGAATGCCAGAGGACACCAGGTATGAAGTAATTCAGCAGGACACAGCAGCAGTGCTGCCTGCATTTGTGTTGTATCGAGAGCATTTAGAGAATGGGGCTTAAATGTAAGGAATCTAAGCCACAAAATATCACCTATCTGACCAAATAAGAGATTACTGGTCTAGTTAACACCAGCTTCCAGTCTCACAAATAAAACTTAACAAGCACAAGTTGAAAAAAAGAGTGTTGTCCACTAAAAGGGAAAGTATAAATTATCAAAAAACATCTGTGCACACTTGTATAGCCTGGAACTGAGCCCTAAGTCACTGGACTTTGAAACACCCTCAGTTAATTACATAAGAAAAATACCGAGAGCTGCTTCTGTATTTGTGTCCAGAAGCAAAGAACACGCCTGCATTCCCCTGCATGGAGAGCAGAGGGGAGCCAGGCCTATCAATGCTGCCATCTACAGAGCTCCACAGCTCAAGGACTCGCACCCTTGGTAAGATAAAGACCTTGAGATTCTGCATAATAAACTGCTCGGAAAACAAACATTCTCCACCTCAGTTCCTCTCTGCAGCAGCTCCAGACAGAGTCACAGCCTGTGGGAGGGGCAGGGGGAACAGCCAGGGGGTAACAGTGATATCCAAATAATTTCAGAGATACATCTGCTCACACTGCTGTGGCTAATGTCACCTGCAGCAGTAATGCACCATTCCCTTCAGGACTTTACAGGGAAGAGAAAAATCAAGAAAAAACAGTGAAAGATTTGCACCTAAACAGCTGAAATAAAACTAAAAAAGCCTTGGGTGTTTTCTGAATTACTTTCACTTTTCTTTTGTTTCTTCACAAAAGTAAATATATGATTAAAAAAAATCATTGCGATAAATGCATTCCATATTAAAATGTAACATTTTGTATTTCACCCACCACTACAATTGCTTGACGTCATAACTATCAACTTTAGAAGGTATAAGGAAATCTCTACATACAAAAACCTAAGTGAAGAATATGACAAAAAATATATAAATGCAAATGAAAGTAAATTAGATGATTTCTACAGCAACACTTTGTCTTGCTCTGCAACAGAGGCAATACCCTTTATAATTTGAAAGCATGTTTTGAATTACATTTGCTACAAAATCAGGCAACTTCCCTTAAGATAGATAAATCTCACTCTTGAAACTACAGTTATGGGGGAAAACTTTGCTTTGTCTTGTCTTCATTCAGCTCTACTGTAAACAGCAGGTTTCACAGTGTAAGACCATTTTTCAGCCCCAAATACACTAAATCCCAACTGGTGTGTTCTCTTCTGTAATCACAAAATGCACTCCATTTAGGAAATGAAGTCTTAATTGTTCATGCATTACCAGTGCTAAAGCCTTAACTAAATACACAGTGCCAGGGTAGCTCCACAGCCCCAGAAATGTTGTTTGTTCTGGCAGAGAGAGCTGGCCCTGCTCCAGCACTTTGCCAGTCTGTTACAGAGATGGTTACTGAATGCAGAAAGGGCTCATTTTCTTCTGTCTGCAATTCCTGATAATGTGTATTTGGCTGTTCAAGCTGTGCACATTGCCAGAGCAGGTTGCAAACCAGGAAAGAAAATGAAGGCTTTGCAATAAAACATTTTTGAATGCTGCTGGGAGAGCACAGCCACGAGAACTCGGTGCTGCCAGGGCTGTTTCCACAGCTCCTGCAGCCCCAGGGGAACTCCTGGCTCTGTCCTCTCCACCAACAGCTACACCTGCCCAGGGGACCCCTCCAAAAAAAGGACCTTTTCCAGTTCTTGACCCTTTTTCCCACAGCCACCTCTGCACTGCCACCATGAGGGACTCTGATATTGAAGATATAACGTGGTCATCATGATGCTTGGTCACAGGACCATGCAGGATCTGCCAAAAATTTCATCTGAGTTCTGGGCACCATGCCCACTCCTCACCTAATACTGGATTTTTTAATAGCAGCCAAGTTCACATTCCCCTGATGACTGGGATCTTCAGCAGACAATGAGCTGACAGCTAATAGTGAGCATCACTTGCAAATGCACCTCTAGGTTTGAGTGCCTACACAGCAATGCCCCCGATTTTCCACATCAATCCTTTCCAAGAGGGAAGTCAGCAGGGTGCTGCAGGGAGCACATGTACCTCAGAAGCTGAAAGAGTTCATGGAATTGTTGGCAGAGCCCCTACAATGCTCAATATAAGTGAACCCAGCAGGCAGGCAGTGGTTTTACAGGCACACACTTGCCCTCTCAGTGGCCAGCATCTCCAGAAAATGACAGTCAAAAGTAGAACCTGACAGCAAAAAGAATGACAGTAACAGCTATATCGTTTCAAAGCTCAGTAATTCACAAATTTCAGCCACTGGGCAGCAATATTCCAGTCACTTTTGTGCTGCAATGAGACCTTGGTGTAGGCTGGGGACCTCAGGGACCCTCACACCAAAATCTGATGCTGCTGTCACGCACGCTGAGCCAGTGGACATTGATATCTGCTCACTGTTTCTAACAAAAATAAACCTTACAGTGTCTACCAGGTGCATTTTTCTACCACTTGGCTGCAGCACCACATACCCATGCCTGTGTGGAAGGTGCTTCTGCAGAGCGTGGTGCAGGCAAACAAACACCAACCCAGCAGGCACACAGGGCTGGATCTCTGCTTTACCACGGCACTAAACAGGGCTGAACAGATTTTAACCATTTGCCCATTTTTTACAGAAAACATGAAACAGGAAATTACAAGATAAAGTCCCTTTCATTCTCCATTTCTAGCCCATGCCCCTGCATTCCTGCTGTTCCATGAGATAAAAGGGTGTGAGAGCACAAGCCACAGTGGAGCACAGAAAATGTTCTACCTTGAGCACGTAGAAGGCACCATGTAGGAAACATGTCAGCTCAAACAAGCAAACACACATTTGCTTTAATTTTATCTATGAAGTTTTGTACAAATCATAGTTTGGGGAGAAGCTGTTTCTATTCTAGCTTCATATGAATTTCAAATATTTAAGTTTTATTTTTAAGATGACAGTTATCTACAAGCCAAAGATTTAGGCAGCCTATCTTCAGCCTGAAAATACAAAATCTGTTGAAAGCAGAATTGGCTTGGCCAGCTCTGAAATTACCAGCACAGAGGATACACTTTAATTAGATTGTTTTCACCAGCAAGTTCTTGTAGACAGCAAGTACCTGACTAAATTATGTATGAACAAAAGCTGTCAGAACTTTTCAACTGACATACAGATGTGACATGGATCAAAGGGGCAGTGTTTGAAAAAGGCATAGCTGCTAATTCTTTAACCAAACATCACACATACAACAGACACTGCTAGAGGAAATCTCTCAGTAAAAATTGACCTCACCTTTGTTGCTGGCCTTCACTCTGCTTTTCCTTGTGTTTTTACTTACTTGCTTCCCTGCACAAATGTTAAAAATGAGAAGTCTAATGGAAGCCATTGGGGAACTATTTCATGATATCAGCTCAATAAGAAGCAACATTTCCCTTTTCTTATCTTCTCCAACTACAAAGGAACAACAAAATGAGAGCTTTAACTACATAAACCACTGTAAGAGGGAGTAGCCATTCTTATACTCATTTGTTGAATTTTACAGCAAAGGATGGACTTTGGCAGCTCATCCCTCCAAGCAAACACAGACTCCTCCATCCAAATACATGTGCAATCTTTCTTAACCTTTAACAGGCTTAGAGCACAAGAGTTACCAACAGCAAAAGTGAAATAACTTTGCTCCATCTGTATATCAGACTATAATTGTGAAGGAAGCTGCAAAAGCAGATCTTTTTGCTGAAAGTCTGGAGCAAACCCACCAAACAGTTATGGATATCTGTATCTGGCTGAATGCTATTTCTGATCCCTCCCAAGCATTAATTGTATGTCCAATTAATTTTGGGGTGCACTAGTCAATGCAGGATACAGGAATAGAAGACATTACAAAAAGCAATTAAAATTATTAAACTTTTCCAAAATCCCAAACCTATATGGAATATAAATAACACCAAACAGCCCATGACATCTCAAGCAGGTAGTGAAAATCCGCATCTAACTCTTTGTGAAAATAAATTTAAAAGCTCATTTTTTCAGGAAACTAAATTTCAGCACCAATTAATGACTGAATGGTCTGACATTGCTGAACTACCATCTGCCTGCAGAGATAAAGTCTGCACAGGAATGGCTAATGCACCAATGCACAATGAGGTGAGCATGCAGCATCACGAGGCGCTGCGCTCCCTGGGCACGCGTGGGATGCCAGGTGCACAGAGCCTCTGGAGCTCCCTGGGTAACCTCCAGCCTGGTTTATGGGAATCTGGCTACTTGCTGCCATTTCAGGCTGGCTGCTGGATTCAGTGTGACATCCAGTGTGGAACTCCTATAATTGCTCAGCCATGGCCCAGTGTGTGCAGCAGCATTGCTGCAGGAGGATGGACTTTCACTGCCGGCACTGCCCAAGCCTCTCCTCGGAGCTGGATGTGTCTCAGCCCTGCTCTGGACTGTGGGATCACTGCCCACCACTACAGCAAGGCCAAATCCTTCCCACTCCTCTGCAGCTCCCTCAAAGGTCCCACAGCAGCAGCACACAGGAGGGACTCACTGTAGGATCACTGCCCACACAGAAAGCACAGTGAGCAAACAGGCTTTGCATCCCCGGGATCTATCAAACACTTGCCTCACACTGATCCCACCAGCACTCCCTGAACCACCACTCTTCCCAGTCACTGTCACATTCACATTGCCCACTTCCCCAAAGAAAGTAAAAATACACTTGCTAGAAGCCAGCCAAGTTTCAACAAATCATTTTCCTGGTAGATGATATCAATGCCTTTTATATAAATAGATGCAGTATAAATAGTCTTTCTAATGAGAAAATAGTTTGAGGGGGTTTATGTGATACACTAAAAAAAATTATTACTTGATCTAGTCTGCAACTCCTTATATGTTAGTTAAAATTAATTTCAAGACATAAAGGAAATATGGAATGAGACATCTTCTGTTAGAAACTGTTTAATTTTTTACCTTATATAGTGATCTCTGTAAAGTGTTAGATCTGGATCTGACTAGTAAGCAGTCCTAACCCAATAATCTTAATTGTATAGACTTTCATCTTTGTCCTACAATAAAATTGCATTTGATTTCAAGCAGAATATAGCAAGTTCAGCAACAAATCACAGATTACATGTAGAGTACTTTTTGAGTATTTTAGCATGGAGCTGCACCTAAGAAGGCTCAGGGACTGTGGGCTTTGGGCCATGCCTTGCCTGTGCCTCTGGGGTGCCTTTACTTCCAGGAGGTTGCACTTCCCTGCACGGCTGACTGAGCAAAGCCTTGTGAAGTTGTCCCTTGGGTGTTCCCTCATCTCCAATCATGCTTGTCTAATCATTTCTTTTTTTCTGAGATAACCATGTTCTCTATCTTTCTGTCATAAGGAGAAAGAAAATACTCCCTTCTCAAAAAAACCCAAACAAACAACACTCCCTCTCCCCCCTCAAAAAAACATAACAGCACAAAGAAAAACATTCCACACAACTTTCAAGGTTACTAGAACTGCTATATAATTAATAGCTATGGGTATGCTTCCCAACAATGGCTTACTGAATAAAAAATCACCTCACTTTAAGTGTTGACTTTTAGGAAACTTTCAACATTTCACCATTGTATGAACTCTTGGAAAATAAAAGATTTAACACCTCTCTTTGCAAAATGTTTATACACCATACATTTGTATAGCATATGCAGTTTCTATGCTCATTCTTCTGCATTTTTATCTGTGCTGTTGTTTGAACAGATCTTTAATATGTTTCTGACAACGTGAGAATTAACTACAAACAGGCAGAAAAATAAGTTTGAAATGAAACTGTCATCTCCCAGTTCAGCAAAAAGAGGTAATACCCACTGACATTTCTACAGCGGCTTTACAATGTGGAGAGCAGGGAATATTCTAGAATTTCCCAAACTTGTACACATTACACAGGTTACCACTGGGACAGGAAATCTAACACATCAAAACATGATTATTTTAGAGTATAGGAATAGGTCACCTGCACAATTCAGTGGATATACCAAGGATTTCCAGGTGGCCTGGGCAAACATCCCAGAGGCTTCAATTCTACCAAGATTTAGGGATTTAAAACAGACATTGAAAACCCTATGTACAGTAGGTCTAATTATGGATATACATATTGCCCTACACACTCAAACTGATACATCAATAGAAAAATCTCTCTTATCTCTGTCAGGTGACAAAATTGAGCAAAACCTTTGTGTTATCCTGAAGACTTGATCTCAGAGATCTGGAGTTTCAAAACACAGTCAATTATATTTATAAGAGCAACCTTTTTTTTTTGAAGTAAGAAAACATACAGTTATGACTGTTCACTACATTTGCAGCTTATCAAACACAGCATGATTAGTTTTGATCTTCTTGCAGAGATCACACCAGCAAATTTGCATTAAAAAACCCAACAGCATCATTCCACTAGTGGTTTGTGATATCATGATCCTGAACAGGAAAACTTTGCTGCAGCCCTACATGGAAACTCACATTTCAGAACAGCAACTCTTTCCAAGAGGACAGCATCAACAGAAGTGACCAGCTACATAAAGAATTCTTTACTGAACCAAATATTTTAGTTGTAGTTTGCTACAGATAGATTCTGACCAGACTACAACTGGCCCTGGCATAACTCTTTTTTTTTTTTTTTTTTTTCAATGGCAGGTAACAAAGCCAGAGGACCTGGCAAAGTATGTGATGACAACATTAAGAACCAACTCCTGTTGTTATTAAGTTCCTTGTTTAAAAAACAAAAAAATCCACCTGCTCAGCACAAAACACACAGCTTAACTCCTGACAGTAAAAAATAATAATTATGGTGGCTTTGGACCAAGAATCTCCTGATAATTACTTCTAGTAGATTCTATGCACACTTTGCACAGCTCTCTGTGCATCTCTCATCTATCTGAATAACACAAATGCAGCTGCTGACTAGTTTGATCCTACTATTTATTATTTTGGTAAGGAGGACCTTAAAACAGACCAAAACAACCACTGTGAACAGAATTCAAAATGACAGAGACCTGCTGAGGTCACTAAGGTTTACGTTGAAGAAGCATCTGCCTGTGGTCAAGTTTGCTGCTGAAAAGGTTGTGTGCACCCCCTCAGAGCTATTCGTGGTGACAGCACAGGCACAATCCTCATTCAAGGTCAAGGAAGAATCCACAAGCAAAGAAAGCTCCACTGGCAGCCAGGGTGAGTGGCTGTGCCTGGGCAGAGCAGGGGACAGCTCTCAGCACATCTCTCATTCACCATGTGGCTTCACACAACCCATACAAAAAAGCTCCCAGAAAAAGGGGTCTGCAGCAGATTCCAGAGGAGTCTGGAGGGCAAACCACACCCTGGGGGTCAAACCCAGCCCAGGCAGCCTGGGAAAGAGGCAATTCTGCCTCCAGCAGCACTGGGGGCAGCTGCCTCAGAGAGCAGCGTCAGAGAAGGAGAGATGGTTTGGAAAGATGCTGGTCATTTTTTTGTGGCAAGAAAACTGTGTGTGGCTTGTATATGTGATGCAACCAGCTCAGCAAGGCAAGCTTTGCTCCAAGGGCAGATGCAATCTGAGTTATCTGTTTAATAAATATAAGGAATTCCATTGTTTTAAAGACTTATTTACAACATTTAGATTCTATCTTCTTGTACTGAAGCTTAGCACAAGAAATAAGGGGTGTTTATAAAATATTTTGGCCAGTTATGCACTCAAGTAAGTACTCTCGATTGCCTATGGCTAACAAATGTAATTAGACAATATATTTCTTCTAAGTCATAAGTCTGTTTAGGGATGTGGTTGAATAGACACCTCAAAACACAGAATTGCTGAGGAGCTGAGGAGCTAAGGTCAGGAGAAGACTGCTAAAATGTGTGACTTGTTTCTCTTTGGAGAAAAGAGAAGCCATGGAGCCAAGGGCAAAGAGAAAGAGATGAAGAAAGTTGTAGAAATAAGTTCATTTGTCAAAAAAAAAAATTGAACAAGAATGTTTCCATATTACATTATAAACTCTATCATTAGCATTAATTTATCCTTACCTGTGAGGTTTCTGCATGCACCATCCTATCCTGGACTTTAGGACAGATAAAGATCCCACGTACATCAAATAATGCAAAGGACATAAGGAATAAAAACAGTATTTAAGGATACACAAGACCCTCAGAAAACTGGTGATCAAGCACACAAGAAAACTCTTAACTGAAAAAACCCCAGGTTTGGAGCAAGTGCAGAGCTGCAGAAAAGCTATTCACTGTTCTACAAACTACAAACTTTGATTTATTAAATTCCTTATACACTTTTTTTTTTTTTTTTTTTTTTAATAGATAGAGCATGGCAAGCTTTTTTCTACCTGCTAAACAAACTATTTCTTGTTTTTGACCTGGGTAGCTGCCTCTATTTCTGCTTGATAGCCTGTTCTGGGTCTTTAAACTCCACAAAGAACCCCTGCAGAAAACCACATGCTCACATTCCATCCCACATTTCAGGTGCAAGTGCACTGCAACGCCCATCCCTCTGCTACCACTGAGGGAAGGGAACTTGTGCACCTTCAGAGACCTGCACATTCCTATTACAAGCTTGAGTTCAAAAGGTGAGATCTGTAAAAATCACCAGGCCGGGTGCACAGGATGACACACCGCTTGGCAGATTACATAAACACTTCTTGACATGCTGGCTATGCTGAAAGAACTGTGCTGTGCAATGATCAGCTTGAGAAAACTGGTAAGCAAAGGTGGCATGATAAATAAAATCTGGAGAGAGAAAACCAGTGAGAATCATTAACAATTCAATTTAAACCTCAGAGAGGACTCAGGAAAAAAGTTTGTTGTTTAGGTAGGTAAATATATATTATGGACTATTTTGTATTCTGTTAAGATGCTCAAGTGCCTCAAGACATTTCTCTTTGCCAGTCACTTCTATTTCAGATCACCAGTCTATAAAAAGAAGGCACTAATATACACGAGCGTACATGCCACAGGAGCTCGCATCTATATAAATATCCTGCTGAAGAAAATTGCCCACTCCTAGCATCTCATGCAAAGACACACAGGGAAAGCCAAGAGTTTGCAAAAATCTGCTGCAGTACGAAACTCTGCTTGAAATCCCTTTGAAGTAAGTTTTTTATATAATTTTCACACACAGGCAGGATGCAAATATGAGAGGCAGTCACCAATTCTCCATCCAGTAACCTCTTGCAACACTCCCAAATCTCTGATTTGCTCTAGAAGAATGCCATGGACTACCCTCTTCACCAACCTTCCACAAAACTCACAGCTAAGAGATTTGGGCCAAAAGAGTTTAAAGCAATAAAACACAGATCTTCAAATGAAGTAATTTATATGGCTGCATTTTTTTGTGTTCTCAGTTTTCTCCATAGTGCTGGACAGATTTTTCCTGGGGCACAGAGTGGTCTTTTTCTCAAAAATGCTAAATCAAGCCAACTCTCCATAGTGCTGAACTCTGACACAGCCGTGTGGACTCTCAGCCAAGCCAACAAGGAAGAAGGAGCATACCACAGTATGGAATCAGCCATAAATATAAATTTTGTTTCCTTACTGAATTTAAGCCCCAATGATTTGTGTATTTAACAATTTTAAGTGTTCTGCTTTTGCAGATAAATGAAATTAAATCAAATCTAAATTTATTTTTTTAATAAATAAAAACAAGCTAGCAAACAAAAACCACACCACAAAAACTACCAATAAAAGAAAACCTAAACAAAAAATGTTTATATTGCAAAGCATGAAGTAGCCAAGTAACCATATCCCTGCAATGATGCTATCTTCAAAGAAATTTTCAGTAACATCACGAATGCTCTCCAGTGGTTTTTATGATTTTCCCAGCACTAAAATGGATGAGGACAGTACAGAAAGGTAACTGCAAAAACTGAAAAAGAAAGAGTTTGGTTTTTTCCAGTCCAAATCTCAAACAACAATATCATTACACATATTTTCCAAGCTGATATATTGTTTTATTACACGCAGTAAACCCTATTGTGGTCACATCAAGACAATTCTAAATGACTTGTCTGTGTAGCTGCTGACCTAGGGCATTTTACTGAACTTGCATGAGGAGGGTGTTTTCTGGAGAGTGCTGAAAGACAGAGGGAGCTTTACTAATTGCTATAATTACATGCTCGGGGTAATTTAGTTGAAAATGAGCCGCGCGGTGTTTTCATGTGGCTCCAGTATTGCAATGTCTCACAGTTCAGGGAGAAGCAGGAAGTCACAAGGAACCTACAAATTAGACAAATTGGATCAAAGCTAAGAAAACCATCTGCAGATTTACCTGTGGCAACCTGTTTGCCCGACACACAGGCAGTGATGAAGCAAACAAGCAGAGCAGTGGCATATGCTGCTCAGGAGACAGCAGTCAGACAGCACAGCAGAAAGCACATTTTATGGCCATGTCCTGTTCCTAAGTACCATAAAAATGTTTTCATATTTCACCACTGAGAGCGTGCACTGAGTATTAACACAGTGGCAGAGCACCACAAGTTAGAACTGGGGATGAGGCTTAACCATTCCCCTCTACTGCCCAGGCAGGAAAAGGTTCAGAATAATGGATGTCTGTCCCTACTCTTCAGCCTGAAAATACAAAAATTGCAGCACTGAATTCCTGAACTGGGCTTAAGGTCCACAAAATCCTTCAGTCTTTAACATCCCCTTTTTGTATTGTCTGCTAATTAAATGTTAAGCCTTTCATTTGTGATTACTTAGAACTCAAACTGTGCTGGACATGCAAAGGCATAAGGGACGAGGGGTGGAAAGACCACTGTCACTAAAAAAGAAAAGCAAAATAAAGCAGCCTAAGTCTTCAAAAAAAGGCTTCTCTGCTTACAGCAACAGCTGCCTGCTGTCTTACAGACCTGAAGAGAAAGAATCCTGGTCCCTCATTTTCACTCCACAGAGGAATGAGCAGACACTGCTACAGGAGCTTGTAACCCCCAGGCTTCCTAAAGCCCCCTAACCTCAGACCTGTCCAGCACACAAGTCACAAGATTGTCATGTGGCAGAAGCAGAGAAAACCCTTTCACTCTGTTTCTTCTTCTCAATCAGCAATCAAGCATTGTGCAATGCCCTTCTGCATGAAGAGCATTTGTATGGATGACCAACACAGCATACAGAGCATACAGCCCATCACACAGGGTTTGTAAACAAGGGTACTGTGAGCCACCAATGTGTCTGAAAGGATGCATTCTGCAATAGAAAGCACATTTACATCCACCCAGAAAGGATCACTGACAGGATCACTGAAAGGAAAGGATCCCTGACAGGATCCCTGAAAGGATCCCTGACAGGACCACATCTCCCATGTCTCTCACCAGAGACCACACCTATCCCACCCTGTTGCCTGTGTGCTGTAACAGATCCCAGGTAACAGCCCATGGATCTTCCAACTGAATACAAATTGGAACTGATTCCATTTCATATTTATATATCATATTTCATTCATCATTACTTGAAGTATTACTAGATTTCCTTAGAGCTGCAAACATCTTGAACCAGACTCCCCCCTTGGCAGCAGACACTGTAACAACATCTCTCTCTGGAAGGGTCAGAGATCTCTCTAAAAGCTGTGCTGTATGAATGTATGACACATGCATGATTCAGCCTCTCACTAGGTGCATCCAGAATTCTTCAATCTGTGGCAGGTGTTCTAGGCACACAGCAGTTGTATTCCTTTGTCATGTAAATTGGAATGGCTGGTCCAGGTACCATAAAGAAGGATAACACAAAAAAATAAGTATCAATGGATATGTCTGGAAGAGGAAAATACTTCCCACCAGAATTCTCTTTGGTAAGACCAGAGCTCTCAGAGGAAGTTTTGAAAAAGTAAGAAGTTTCCAGAGGAAAAGGATGGTAGAAAAACTGCATTTCCTTCAGAATAATTTGTGTCCTTTTACTTGCCTTTAAAGATAAAGACTAACATTTGTGAACAATTAGGTAAATCTCAGATTGCTCCTCATGGAAGCAGCTTTAGAGGTTAAATGTTTTAATTCCAAGAGACAGCTTAAAGATTAATCAAAATTGCATTGTCCAGTGCTTTGGAAATGGCATGTGCACAAATGGAGCCTCACTTCTGCACAAGTGGCTGCATGTGCACCAGAGTATGGGTGATGGTTGCCCTTTCTGTAACAAAAAACATTACATTTCTACACTTGGAATCTTCTCCCAATTCTTGATATAAATACTGGCAGATGTTGCTACCTTTGGCACAGAGAGATTAATCTTTGGCAGGTTGCAAACTTGTAAGTTAAATGAGAACACTGCAGAATTATGGGAATACCAACACTAGGAAACTGACTTACATAAATTCTCTAAAATGAATTGCAAATGTCTGAGTTACTGGAACGGGGAGGGGTTTTGATAGCTGATTATTGAGTTCTCATGTTGGACTATACCCTGGAAGACCATCCAGAGATCTGACTTCTGTCAGCTGTGGATTTGTACAGGCCAATATTTTTGCAGCCTGTGACAAAAGCAAATGCTACACTACATCCCAAATGTGCATTCACATATGTTTTTTCCAGTGCTAGGACAAGCTCTTTATACTAGCCTTAACAAAAAGAGTATTTTTAGAGTGAGTTTAGTCAGGTCTCTCATCATTTGCTTACCTATTGTAAGGACTCTAAGTGAATTTTTAATTGAGCTTTTTTTAACCTTCATCTCTGACCAAAGACCTTTTGATGCATTCCCAACCAGAAAAGCTTTGACATAGCTCATGGGCTAGAAGGTGGCCTTGCTCAGGTAAAGGGTTGTTCAGATTTATGCCACTAAATCATTTTCATAGACTTCATTATTGTTTTTAGCCAACGAGACAGAGCTAAGTCTGCTGAATGGTCAATGAGATATGTTCAAAGTTCCACAGAGAGAACAGATGTGCCTTTTGTTTGTGGTCTAGGACTCCAGGGTTCACAGTGATTATCATGCCAACAGCTGTGCAATGGAACTCTTGTTTTCTCAAAGCTGTGTAAAGATTAAACTCTGGCTTTTGGAACATTGGACTGTTTTAGTAGCAGTTTCACATTAGACCCAAAGCCAGCAGTGCCATCCCAAGCATTACCTTTGCACGAATCAGGACACCTGAGTGTAGATCTGAAAGGCAGGGACAGCAGAGGCTGGACAACAGCTCCAGGGCAATCCAGCAGAGAGATTAAACATGAAACATGGAGCAATTCAGTGGCAGCAGGATTGTCATAGCAAGCAAGTGCAAGCCATTTTAAACAGTGGCCCACCAGAAAATTATCACTGAAATCATAAAAAAATGAATTATCTGAATATTAATGACAGTAAGAGAAAAATTCTTACTTTAGCAGCTTTCTGGTTTTCAACCAGCTATAAAAAATATACCAAAGGCAGAAGAAAGCCATTATCATTTTGGGGCACTTTTATAGACCTGGCACAAATCAAGAGGATCTCTGTGAGGCGCCGCTAAGATTTCACCTATAAAACTGTCTGCCATTTCAAAACACTGGTACAAGTGTCAGAGAAAAAAGGACACTTAAAGAACAGAAAATTACCTAAATGGCTACAGAAATTCAATTATGATGAATATATTGAAGAAGCACATTTATGCTTCTGTAGATAATAAAAAAGGGGGAACTAAAATTTGATTAACTGCTTTTTGTATCTCGTTGTGTTTCATGTACTGCACTGCAGAACCAAATGGAGCTTCTCTGAGTGTTTTCTGATCACTATCAAAGCTGCAAAAGACAGTCTTCTACTAGGAAAAAACCAATACTGGCTACTCAGAGAAAAATTACTTCAAGCAGTATATTCAGCAATAACACAAAAACGCATTTCTAAACATAAACAGCGAAAAGAAGATAATATGAATCTTCCACTATTAATTTCAGTGCAATCATATTCAAACTAGCAGCTAATAAAACTTCACACCACTGAATTAGATTCTAACACATGACTGGATTTTCTTTGTGCTTCAGTAATCAAGTACACTAACACACTGCAGTTGCTGAGTTCCTATTATACTCTGCCCTTGTTTCAAAAAAATTAGAGTTCAGCTGGAAGTTGTGATTATTTATTCATTTACCTCTTCACACCTTCCAAATTATTAAAATTATATTAGGTATATCCAGAGCCCATGGTTTTTTACAGTTTAGGAAGTTTCCACATCAGCTTGCACATGAGGAGAGGAAAGGGAGGAAGTTCAGAAGTTAAGTTGGAGCATTTTTGTGCCATACTAGAGAAGAGTTTCAAGATCTTCATGGAGTAAAACAAAGGAAACTGAGATTTTTTTTTACTGTTTCCATTAACAAATACATATATGCAGAATATCTTCACTTGGCATATTCTGCAGAGCCTACTGGAATAGTAAGCTGACCTGAGTGGAATTTGATGATCCAAGATACTTTTAAAAAGCTGTTGCTTTTGGGTTTTTTTTCCCCCCTCAGAGACTGTATCATCTTCATCCAAAACTTTTCTAGTACTTGAAGGATTACCACTTAAAAATATACTTAGATTAAGTTATTAGTAAAATATCCGATTTAGGGGATAGTCTTGCACTTTTTTTTTCCTGCCTTTTTAATTCCATGTTTTAAAGTCTAAATATTCAAAATATGATCTCTTCTTCTGTGATACTGCATTTCTGCACTTTTTGACACAAGATATGCAAATAAGTCCCAGTTTATATCACTGTGCAAAAGTCACATCTAACTTTGTCTGAATTTAAGGAAAGTTTTCCAGACAATTTAAGGGTTTTCAAAATTCAAATAGAAAAAGTTTATTAAAAAACCTTCAAAATTAAATATGTAAATAAGCAAATATGCCCAGGACTCAAAAATTTTGCTCAAAGTCACTGGAGTCCACTGTGTCTGCAATCCTGGTTTATATAAAATCATTTTCAAGGGAAACTTCTGTTTTAAAGGCAAAGGAGAAGAGTCTTGTTTTAGGCATGAGTAGGAAGTGAATGCAAATACCTCATTCCACGCAGTTGTATGATTTTTCTTTTCTGCAGTTTTGCAGCACTCACCATATTTCAATCCTCATTTTGTTGTGCTGTCTCTCATTGAAAGCCCATCATCCTTGAAAATGCTCAGACAAGAAAACCAAGACAACTGTAACACTTGATCATTCCCATATCATCATCTCAATATAAACAGAATAGCAAAAAGATGAAAATACGCTCAGCTCTTATGTCGAAATCTAAGGAAGGTGTTGCCATCTGTACCAACTACAAAGACAAATCCAGATAAATACCTCAAGGCAGGCAATGTTTTTTCACCTGAAATGCTGAACACTTTCCCACATCAATTCTGAATCACCTGCAAGTGGTGTGACAGCTCCCTCTGTCCTTCCACTTTCCTTCCTCACTGACACTGTTTGATATTCCTGAAGGGAGGATGCCAAGAGGATGGAGCCAGGCTCCTTTCAGTGGTGCCCAGTGCCAGGATCAGAAGAGAAGGGCACAAACTGAGCCATGGGAAGCTTCCCTTGAACATTTTTCACTGTGAAGGTGACTCAGGAGTGGCACAGGTCACCCAGGGAGCCTGTAGGGTCTCCATGCTCAGGGATGATCAGAAGCTCCTTGGACACAGTCCTGGTCTATCCCTGTTTGATCCGGGGGTTTGGGCCAGGTGACCTCCAGAGGTTCCTTCCAGCACATTCTGAGATTTTGTTTCACTGATCCAGGAAATCCTCCCAAGACCTGTGTGCATGTCCCTGAATGTTCCCTGGTTAATGGTGCAACAGTATTGAAAAAATGAAACTGCAACTGATGAAAGCCATATTAAGAGACCAGAATGAGGAATCTCTGCCCTGTACAGCAACCTCAGCCCACAGGCACCTTGTTATTAGAGCAAATTAGGCTGAGAGCTGCACTGCAGGAAACACTGATTTATACAGGGCTGCTAGCCTGTCGATAATAGAGTAAAATACATTTGCTCTGAGATGCATGTGTCAAAGGCTATTTCCTCAAAGTATCTAATGAATAAAAGGGTAGGACAGTGCTGTCATTTCAGCTTGGATCAGAACTCACTTTTTATGTACCTTACAGGATTTTTTAGAAATGTAAGCATCAACAATATTTTGTTATCTAATAAATCAGGTATTTTCATTAAATTAAGTGAACAGGACAGAACTCCAAAGAAGGAGACAGTACACTCAGAGATAGTATAATGTTTTCAAAAAATATCTTTTATACACTGATGGTCACACTGCTACAATGTATAAAACTANTATGTTTTTAAAAAATATCTTTTATACACTGCTACAATGTATAAAACTATGTAAATGACCAAGCTATAACCTAAATTTCTTATTTGACATCTAAATGAGATGTAAATTAATCAGAACTAGCAAATTAATTTTATAAGAGGAGTGACCACAGATTAAATACCACCACTGAAAAAATGATTCTGTAAGTAAACTGCAGCCATAAGAAAAGACCTATATAATGCACCCGGAGTGCTTCTCATTTACACACCTGAGTTATAAGGAAATGTTCTACATTTCCCCTTGGGGAGGAGGTGAAATATGCTCCACTGAGCCAGAAACTCACTGATTTTCTGCCTCAGGTTGACTTAGATATTCCCCCTGTATATCTGGCAGACTCACAGCGGGAAGTTCCAAATACATCATACTCGCATTTGTCGATGTCATGTCAAAGTCATGCTTGTTTTTTTAATCACAGGTGTGTATATACAAATAAAGATTCTTACACACTCACACAGTCTCCAGCAACATTCCATTCTGCCTTCTTCACCGTTTCCCTACAGAGAGGTTCAGCAAGGGCCAGGGCCTGCAGCCTGCTGAGCTTCCAGGAACCATTCCAGAGCCCCAGACAGGAGCTCAGCCTGGGCAGAGGGAGGGGAGCAGCTCCTCCCAGCACCTGCCTGCCCTTGTGAGCCCAGCAGGTCCCCCCCTCCCACCCCACACTGCCCCTTCCACCACAGCTGTCCCAGCTGCCTCCCCACCAAAGCAGCTTTGCCCACAGCCTTGGCAAGAGACCAATTTCTCACTCTTATTCCTGGCTCTCTCTCACACTTTGGTAATGCTGATTGAGGTGCAGACGTGCACAGCACATCTCGCTCAGGCCAAGAACCAAAATAGTCCAGGCCTTGTTCCAGGTTGCACCAAAGTCCTTAAATGGTTTGGCCTTGTTCAGCACTTCATCACTTCGCTTTGACGCATATGCCAGACTTCAAAAAGTCACCACTAGTCAGCATCACATGTCCAGACAAACAGATGTAACCTATATTGTCACCAGGACCGTCTGGAGGAAAGAACAAATGGTGCCAAGCCCTCTTTCTACTACTTCAAGACATCCTTTGACTTGTGAACAAAGCTCATCAAAACAGTGCACAACTTCCCTACACTGGTAAATTATTTCTCAAGGCAACTGTCACATTCTTAGGACATGCTTTTCCTTGTGATTTCAGTTTTTATTGTTTCTAGATTGGACTAAAGTATTTCTGTACCAAGTAGCAAGGAAATTTTGTGATGTTCCAAAGGATAGAACTCAGTGAAGGTTCTGTTATACACAACAACCCTCCATTTAGTAAAATCTTGAGCAGAGAACACAAAATTAACAGTACCACAGAAGAAAATTCATTAAAAGAGTTATCCTGCTCTGTATCTGTTTTATAGATAGGAAATTCTGGCATAAATTATCATAAATGTCTAGGGCCATATATAAATCCAGCATGGTGTTGTTACTACTAGAACTAATGCAAGTAACCTGCTCTTTTTGTGCAGCTGTAAAATATTTTCTCTAAACCCATTGCCTCTTACTCTAATAACAAAATTATTCTTTTGTCCCCCTACTGAAAAGGAAAAAAAAACCCAATATATAAATCTTACATCTGAAAACTTAAAAATTACAGCACAGCCTTCCCCCATCCAAGGCCATGCTTTTCTCCCTAAATCACTTTGAATTCTAGACAGTCTGGCTACATTGCCAACACATCCATTCTACTTTGCATGCCTTGATTGCTAGATTTATTAAAGTCCATATAATTAAGTACAAACCTTTTAGTCTGCAGCCCTTATGCTGGGAGTTCAGGAGCAAGCATGTCTGAAAGTCTTACGAGTTAACCATTAGTAAAACAAATATATTATTTGAGATCTATCAAACACTTCTACAGAGTAGGCTACATTTAACCTTATGGAGCACAATGGCCCATGAAGTACAAAGTAAAGATTAGTCTTCCATGAAGTTATAAATGAGGCTAAAATACAGACAGACACACTGACTCCTGGAAGATCCAAATTTAGTCAATTATGAGTCTTGGGTAGACTAGAATAGTAACTCATTTTTCTGCTAGAAGTAGCTAATTACAGATTCAGAACAAAGTTCAGCAAGCTGTGCAATTACCAAATTACAGACAAATTGAATGACAGGTATCATTTCAATTGTTATCCACTTATCAGAGTGCCAGGAAGATCATGGAAAGCTGGTGTTGGCACATGTAGAGCTGTTCTCAGTAGTCCTCACTGGATTCTCAGTGCACAGTCATCAGTAGCATTTTGGCCACCAATGACAGAGTCTGAGCAAAAGAGATACTGCTTAAAATAAAGGTTAATTTGGTGTTAATGAGTGTTTAATTTGACAGATCTTGTCTGGACCAGAATGTGAA
This sequence comes from Cisticola juncidis, assembly GCA_013400215.1. Classification (NCBI taxonomy): domain Eukaryota; kingdom Metazoa; phylum Chordata; class Aves; order Passeriformes; family Cisticolidae; genus Cisticola; species Cisticola juncidis. The sequence goes on from VXBR01008458.1 coordinate 756,738, forward strand.
TACTGGTTTATTAACAGTTTATTATTATTATAATAGTTTATTAATGCAGCTATATAACTTTTTAATTCTTTCTTTCTTTCTTGCAATCTTTACACAGTTCTAGAGATTTGGGGTTTTTTGTTGGTTTGGTTTTTGTTTGGGTTTTTTTTTTACATTTCAAGATATCTCTAGGGAATCTTACAAAAGAAACTATTATACTAAAAATCCATAAAATTAATTGCAGCAAGGTGGTGGCTGCTGTCACCACTGTGTTTTTAATGTAATTCATATTTTGCCCCTTTCAGTAGTGTTTTATGTCAACATCATAGAAACAAAGAAGTCATCTTGATTTCCTTTTAACAAATCAAAACTGATAAAGTTTAAATTAGTTTTCAATGGCTTTAAAAATAGTTTGTTGTTTCTCTAATGAACAAAGCAGTCACCTATTTTTGATACATCCTAACTAGCTTTTTTTAATAATGTGAACTTACATTTCATCATCTAGAAAAGGGAGGCCAGACACAATCCTGCTAAGTTTATAGCCCTGACAAATCCCCCTTGCACAAACCCACAGACCTTATGGAAAAGAGTATGTCCCAGAAACTTCTCAGAAGCTATAAAAAGAAACAGACAAACTTTTGTTGCTCTAAATGAAACTTAATAGTTTACATTTAGTGCTTTTAAACCAACATCTTATTCCAGCTGTTCAGATAGAACCATGTAGGTACCATGAATTTACAGTATTTTAATTGGGGTCATCATGACATCTGAACCTAAGGCTTCCTTTATTCAGTCTTCTGGATACCACTCAAAATGCATTGAAAGCTGTTTTGTTTGGTTTATCAAATGAAGGATGTGAACAACATCATAGAAATAGAAAAAAAGGAGGACAATCTGAAGCAGAACCAGGCTCTCATGTTGCTCCCAGCACATAAAAGAATCCACAGCCTCTGACAAGGAGCATTTTCCTGGGTGATACGTTAAATTCAGAAGAGAAATGTAGATTCAACACTACCTAACCTTGAAAAATCATGCTTTTAAAGTAGTATAAAAGCTGTTCTACGTAAACATTTATTGCAGAAATAAATATTGTATATTGGTACACAAGGTCAATAACATTAAGATACCTCCCATATCACTGAACTAGTGTGTTATTTCACTCTCAAGTGAAAAAGCATATTTCACTCACCCATCACATGATGTGTTTATCCAACTGCGGGCTGGACCTCTTGTCCAGAAGGGTCTTGTGAGAGACAGTACTGAAAGCTTCACTGAAACCAGAAAGGTTACATCAACTGCCTTCCCGTGATTGACTAGATGAGTTACCTTGTTAGAAAATGAAATATGTCAGGCAGGACTTCCCCCTCATGAACCTGTGCTCGCTGTGACAATTGACTGTGCTTTCCATTTTTCAATAACTCCCAGAATGATCATCTCTGTGACTTTACCAGACATCAAAGTGGCATCATCAGGCCTGTGGCCAGGACCATCCCTCTTGCCCTTTTTGAAAATCTGGACATTAGCCAGTTTCTAGTAAACTGGTTCCTCTCCACGTTCCTGAGACCTTCTAAAAACCATTGAGGCCTCAGCCAGCTCCTCGAGTACTCTTGGATGAATCCCATCAGATCCCACAGACTTATAGGGATCCAAGTGTTCTTACCAAAACCAAAAGTGAATTAAATGCTGGGCAGAAACAGGTGATAAAACAAGATCTTATTCCATTCTACTCCACTAGAAAACAGCAGATAGAGCTTCACAGAAAATCAAAACAAAGCTTTTGATTTTACTGTAAATGTTTCAGGTTTGCTTCCTTCCTCCTCCAATGTAAACTGCCCTTAAGCTGAAATCACGCAGAGATTATATTTGTAAATGGATTTTTAGTCATCTACAGAATTCTGTCCAAGGTCAAGAATGGCAGAAGCCTGATAACTCATCCCTAAGTGTCTGTTTTACAAGTGGTCTTCATTTAAGCAGTGAAGACATTTGCTTGTACAAAAGTGACTCACCCAGCACACTTTTGCAAGCATTTTCTCCCAGACAGCATTACTGGTTTTCTTTGCATTTACACAATGTTAAGAAACATGAGAATTTTCCTGAATTTGTTAAACACATTTGAAGGAGGATATGTTCCATTGAGATAGCATCCTGAGCCAACACTAACATCACTCAGCTTCCACAGTAATCTCTGACTCACTAGGAAATATACACACTACAAGTAGCTAAATGCTGGACTCTAACAACTCCTGGTGTGCAAGACCACAGCTTGGACACTCAGTAAATGTCCTAACAGAAATCTGAGGGGAGCAGCAAGGAAAATAACTTTTCCAAGCTTTCTTATAATAAACAACCAAAGCCATTCCTGGTACCAATGCATTGACTCACATGAATTGTAGATCCAAAGGTAAAAGGGGTTTTTTTTATTGATATGCCAGAATCAATAGCTAAACTCGTTCTTTAAAAATCAAAAACTGTTTGCCCTTCAACTGGTAACAGATAGGATGTTGTATCTTCTTTTAACTCAGGTGTCTGTGCTATAGATCAGTGGTGTGGCAAAACTGGCAATGAACTAGCATCACACAGTGCATGAAAAATCCTTCAACATTTACAAAAGAAATTTTAAAATTAAGCAAATTCATTCAGCCTCTTCTAAAGCAATTATGCAACACACTATAAATTTGAGCAGTACCATCTGGTAGGAAGATGTACACTGCACATGTATCCATTATTCGCACATTTTCACACTGTACCAAGCCTCTGGGGGAATATATTTTACCATGATATTTGAATTGGAAAAACATCATTTAAGGACTTGAATTTGAAAAGAAATGGCTCACATTTAAATGCAGTTACAGAATTAAAAGTTTAACTCACAATACAAAGTAGAAATTATATTTTCATTATCCTATGAAGTGGGTCAGGAAAGAAAGACAATGACATCACCACTTTCAATGTCTAGTTCAAGTGGTTACATTTCCTACACAGACTGCACTAAATCTGACTTAGGTCCACTGAATGGCCTTCAGCTCTTCAATAGCTGTTGAGGGAACATGAATTCTTAATTTAAGCACAGGAAAAAAACCTAAAGGAACTGTAAATGTTAGTTAGACTTGAAATTCATGGTACTGAAGCTTACTTTATTTCAAGATCTATTTCCGTCATAGTGCAGGTATGTGAATTGCCAAGAATGAAGCCAGCCTAGGGAATGAAGACTGGAAGAGACTGTAAGCATGCAAGGAAGACAGAAGGAAAAGAAAGACTTCAAAAAAGCATGAAAAGATCCTTTCTTCATATAGGATTTCTCAGAAAAATGGCTGGTATTAGCAAGATGAAAACACTGGGGAATTCTGTTTCTCTGGATACAGCCAGGTTCAAGAGAATAACACTGGAAGGTGAGACTTATTCACCACATTCCCAAATGTATCTGTATCTAAACACACAGGATCCAGCCAATTCCAGACTGAGCTGATTAAGCCATGTTCTGTGGATGCAGTTAAGCATCACTGGTGAGCTTTGTAGACAGGAATTAGAACTTTCTGTGCACCAGCTGAGGTGATCTAATACAATAAACTACCTCTAGCAGCTGACCTAACAGAAAGATAAATCATTTTCCTTGGATCACTCAAATTATCCCCTCATTCTTTTACCTTCATAACTCAGAAGCAGAAGTGCATTAATGCTTGACTCATGTCTTATTCACAAGTAGAGAGCAAAGGGCAGAAACAAACAAAATTTCATTTGAAAAATACAGTTTCTATTTACAGGCAAGATCTAAACTAATTTCTGACATAGACTTTCATAAGCTCCTTTGCTATAAAGATATGAGTCTGTCAGCAACTCTTTTTCCTCAGTCATTGCACAAGTACAGTACCCAACACTCTCTTCAAAGGATCATGCTCAAATTTTGCACTGAAAACTCAAACATCAGAAATTGGATTCAGATAAAAATTACTTGGCTTACTTTCCTGTCTATTTTTACACAGAAGTTGAGAGAAAAAGAAAAGTATTTCAAGGAAATCAATAAAAAATTATATCTGACATATCTAGAGCTATTTCTTATCCAGATAGTTGTCCCCAGATGAACGGAATTAAAATTAGCTTTAAATATTTCTTGAGATAGCGGGCTTTTCATCCCTGACCATTTTGTCATCATCTAATACCCAGTTTATACTGCAGAATCCTACAAGGAGTTTAAGGAACAGATCATCAGAACCACCCTGGATTCCATATCTGTTGTAGCAGCCTCAACCTTAGCACTGTTCAGAGCTTTTTTCCTACCTACAGTGAGAAACTGGACAGGAGCATGTGGTGGTTTTGATGGATCTTTAACCAATGCTGATATATTTATAAAGTTGCTTGTATATTTTATCTATGACCAACCATTACTTAAAATTACAGTGCATAGCTTGTATTTATGAAAATAGGCCTGAGGCATTCTTGTTGTAGAGTCACAAAAATTGAGAAGACTGAGAATGTGTCAGAGAACCTCCAGTGACTCTAGCCTATTTATCTACAGAAGGCTGCTTCACACTTTTTATAGAGTAAAGAAAGCACTATGAGAGAGCTCAATCTCATCTGTTCAAGCAAGTGTAAAATACATTCTAGAAGTGTGAGAAGAACCAGTGAGTGAACTGCTGGGATTTTCTCACTGGGTGCCTTTATTTGAATGTCAGCAACTTTAATCTAGATCACTCATTATATAACAGGACCCCACAAATTCAGTGGTATATTGGAAAAAGACCTTTTCAACCCGGTTTGTGTTGGTCCTCTATTAGTTCTTAAAGCTTGCAAAGCCCACTCAGTAATAACTTGCACAAATACATGAGTTTTATCAATAAATACCCCTTTAAAATATCACTTAAGGTCACAGCTAAGACATGAAATGTTACTTACTATGCACATTTTGTTTGTCTAAGCATATTTGGCAGGTAATCTCACAGTACAGTGAGCTTCCTCCATCAGCTCAGGTTTAATTGCTTCCCAACACACACTCTTTTCCTATTAATGCTTTTTGACAAATTCACTGCACATTAACATTCATTACTAGCTCTCTCATGCAAAATGGGCCACTATTTCTCAATCCCAGGAAGTTTTCAAGATGAGCTCATCTCTAGCTCAGACAGGAGCGGGTGTTGGCACTGCAGCATTTGGGATGCTGCCGAGCACAGCCCCATCAGAGCAGGGAGCAGAGCAGGGTCTCCTCTTTACTGGGGCATCACTTGAGAAAATACTACCTGCTGCTGTTAAATAACAGAGAAAAACAGGGAATTTTTAATAGACAAGATGTTTTTGAACCATGCAAATGGAACAGAAGAGGCTTTGAGGACTATTACTGCAAAACCCTTCAGTCATGGGTTTCAACCCATAACCTTCCTGTAAGTGTCTCACTGTGCTATTTCTGCATCAGATGGCTTTCCCTTTCTTTTGCTGTTTCTTCAGCCCAGGTGAAATTCCTAGAATTAGACATGCTTGCTCTGTCCTGCCAGGACTCAGTTCCTACTTGATCCTAGACAAGGCTTTCAATCTACCACTCCTTCCCTCCAGGAAGGCTCCAACTTCTTTGGCAAGAGGATTATACAGAGCAGATTGGCACTGAGAGTGTTCTGCAAGTCCACCCATCTCTGCCCCCAGCCTGGAGCTGATGCCCATTTCTCAAATACAAATAGCATTAGTTACCAATTCACTTTCCTGCACTCCAGCTGAATATTAGAGGCCTCTGGCTATTGGTCAAAAGTCTCTGATATTTAACACAAGAACACTGTAAGGATCTTTTAGGAAACTGCAGGAAAGCTTTGTGAGAGAAGGATTACTGAAGGGAGGTTATTTCTCCTGCATGACGTGATACTGGCTTGGAGTCTAAAATTTGAAGATCTCATGAGAAATTGCACAGTCGGTCCTTTCAAGCTGTGGACCCTCTTCTTGTGCAATGTAAATTGCACATGAAAAGCAAAATTACAGTAATGGAATTTGTGGGGTAGAAAGTTTAGGAACTAGGGTCCTAGACATGGAAGGTAAGTTTGCAGTAATTCCAAATTCTCAGCAAATGCAGGAGTTACTAAGATGTTCTTAAAAATACCTTTCTTAATTTAAACTGTAAAAGAAAACCTCAACCTAAGTTGATCCTTCATCAGTAACAAGAGTTACTGTATCATTAATACTAACTTTTGGACAGTCTTCATTTCACCACAATACTGCACAAGACAACCTCCAAGACACCTACAGAGCCTATAGGTAATTTTTTTATGTTCTCTCAACTGCAAATGAAGCTTATTTATACATATGAAAACATGCTCTAAGGTAACAGATGGGAGCCTCTGTGAGAAATATGCACATAAATTTTAGATTCCATGTGAGCTGTAGATGAAAACAAGCATACTGCCTCAGATTGAAATCTCCCAGCTGTATTGATTTTTCAGAATGGAACATGACTGTAAGTTATTCACAGATGCTCTCCTCCCGCAGCAGCAAGCTGCTCTCCCTCCTCTCACGGGAAAAGGTGCACTGAGGAGAAGAGCTACAGATGAGCTGGGGAAGAAAAACACTCATGTGACTGAAGAAAAGCATTTGCTCAGAAGTCCAGGAATTATTTTTCAAAAAAGCCAAACAATCTAATCCCTCTTCTCCTTCCTCATCTCATTCCCTTCATCATATATGTACATGTAACTCCACTGTGTGACCTGCCTCAGACAGTCCTGTCATAGACAGCAACACTACTCATCTCTGGTCTCCACCCCAAAAAGTCTCAGTCCCAACCATTGCAGACATTCTTTCATTTCATTGCCCCCTCTCCCAAAAACTTTGCAATGGGGCTTTCTGCTCCTGCTCCCAGTGCCAGTGTCCAGGGAGGTTCCCTGCAGCTCACACAGAGCATTCCCTGAGCTGGCTTCTGCCTCAGCAGGGCTGCCCCAGGCAGGCTGGCACACACACCAAAACAGCTGCAGAATAAACCCAATCCAAACCCCCACAGCTCTCCGAGTTGTATTGTCTTCCACCTTCACAAAGTGAAACCTCATGCCCCCTGCAAGGCTGCCAGGAAGTTTTTAAGCAGGGATTGTGCAACCAAGCACGTGCAGAATGGATATATTACTGGAGAACTAGGTATGTCCCAGGTTTGGTAGAATTATGGATGGGAAATGCAGCTTGGATTCATTGTACTCGTGATTTACCCTGCCATGGACACATTTGACCTCTTGAGTTTGTTTTTTTGTTGTTTGGAACCTCATCTGTCAAAGTTTCACAGTAACTGAGCATTTGGGGATGCCTACTCTGTGGGTTAACCCCTTCAGAGCAAAACCCCTGCACTCAGGCATCATTCAGGAACCATCTTTGTCAGTGGAACATTCACACGTAGCCTGTACCAAGCAGCAAGGTGTAATATTCTGCAGGAACAGCCTGCATGATCTTAGGACAAAAGAACATTCATCAGCAACAAATTCTGAGCAGAAGCATTTGATATAGTCACGACAATCTGCCAAGGAAGATTTACTTCTTTAGTGAGGCACAAGATTGCAACTGCTGAAATTCTGTCTCCTGGGCATTTGAAGTCTATAGCACCTCCACAAACTCGAAGTTTACTCAACTAGAAAAACTAAAAATAAGCCCAAATATAAATAATGTGGCAGACTGACATTCATAGATCCTGAAATCCAATGCACATCAATGCTGACCTAGAACAACCAAAGCTGCATTGTCATTTCACAGCTCATAGCTTGCCCTATATAAGAGATGCACTTTACTGGTGCTAAATTCTGAAGAAAACCAGCAGTCATAATTGTCATCACAATTACAAGTCCTTTTTTCTTATTGCAGTCCTCTAAACAGACCAAAATGAAAAACCTTTGTAATTCCTCCCAAGGTTATTCTGCACACTCCCACACAAGAGAATTCCTGGGGGTACGGATTTGATGAAGTTATGAATCACAGAGTTTTAGAAACAACCAGGAGACCTCAAGATTTGCTATAAACAGATCAACAAAAGTTTCTTTTGTAACTGCACCATGACAGAGACTGAGTCCCTGCCCCAACACACACCCCAGGGCTGCTACCACTGGGACTCCAACATGACAAACTGGTGCCTGTGCCCAGTACCAGTACAGGTCCCACACCTGGACACTTCCATCCTGGTCTTCTTTAAGCTCATGGATGAGACCCACACAGGATCAGCTGCACAGAACCAACCTCCCATGGCTCTGTACCATCCTGAGCAGCTACAGCTGTAGCAGGAACAATTCCTAGAGACAGAGACTGATTCAGATCTTCCTGCTGGAGAGCACTTTAGTTTTTCCATGAGACAAGCAGTTCTGACAGCCCCTGAAGTCTGCAGCTGGAAGCCTCATGCAGGCAGCAAATGATGCTGCAGCAGAGAAATGATGGCTACTAAGTCATCATCTTTAGAAGGAAGAGCCACAGGCACAGCACTCTGATACATTCACACACCTCCAGCAGTTTCCAAAAGAATTAACTCTAAATTGGGTCCTCATTGTAACAAATCAGGGGATTTGTTTTGTTCACTTTCAGCACGGAAAAGGATGCAAAATATCCTCTTGCAAAGGGAACTCTTTTTGCACCAAAAATTCATGTGCAAAATATTGAAGCCAAGTCCTAGATTTCAATTTTTGTAAGTTTTATGGTTAGCATCACACATACCACCAGTCATCCTTGAAGACTTCAAGCAGACGTCAAATGGTATTACACATCTTCCTGAATATTCAGGAGATCAGATAATCAGAATTTCTCATCTCAAAGGGATCATTAGGAAGTGCAGGTCTCATTTCTAAATTGTAACTTCCAACCACGAAGGATCATTCCAGCAAATATACCCAACTATTATGTTTATCCCACAGCTTAAGTCATCTCCCAAATGACTGCTGGAGCCTCCAGTTTCACTTGTTATCTCTTCAGTGGTGCAGTTATGCATGAACATTAATTATAGCATAAAGGAAACCAAAGTTATTAAAAACATCAAATAAATGGGATCTATTCCTACAAAAATAGTTTATATGAGGTAAGTTGTGACATTAAGTGTAAAGTAATATCCATTTTCAATTTTAAAAACCCTCTCTTAAAATAAACCTGTAATTGAACCACAATGTTTAGTTATTCTTGATGTTCTTCTTCCACACCCTCAGTTTCTACTTCAATTTTTTAAGTATAGAGGATGTTCATTAAACATGACAAAGGAAAGATGCTTTTTAAACTAAAAGTACTTCGTCTGAACTAAAGTATGAGTTATCTTTTACAGAAATCCACTCTCTCCACTTGAAGGAAAACATTAGCACATCTTGATACACTGTCCAAAACCTTGAACATCTGAAAAGGAACTCACATATTTTATAAAAACCAGCCTTGACAGCACACAACCTCTTTGCTTTATACCAGCATTCAACCAAATCTGGAAACAGATAACAGTGGAGAAAGCGGGCTGGATAGCACACAACACAGCTAGAAAAATTATAGTGTGGACTAGTGGAAAGGAAAACTAAAACTGCTTTTACCTAAGTTCTTAATTCACATTAAAAATTAAACCCTACACCTGCCACAGAACAGCCTCACTAAGTCTGGCTAATCTTCAGGGTAGCTGCATATGGCAGATATGGCAAAAGGAAGATTCATTTCCATATCTTAACACACACAAAAAAAGTAAACAGCATAGAGAAATTGTCCCATATACCACAGACACATTGCTCCAGAATGAGTTTTTGAAATAAAAAAAGAAAATTTGAAATCCTTAAGAGATAGGAACCAGGAAAAGCTACAACCAAAAGTTTTACTTTCCTGATGCTTGCGTGCCCTCCCTCTACTCCCCGTTATGTAAAATGCTTGAATACAACACGCTTAAAGCAATCTCACCCAGTAATCTCCAGCAGAGCTAAAGGATGCAGGGGCTTTTTTACAAAATCTGTCTCCAAGCCATCAGCTAAATATTCCACAATTCACGGGTAACTGCCTGGAATGAAACAGCATGTTCTATTCTGGATTTGGGACCTTGCAGCTTTAACCAATTATTTACATAGTCATGAAGATCAGCTTGAATTCTGGAGATGTTGCTGCAGGAAATCTCCACCAGCAAGAGCTGTCACTGGAGCTCCTGGGAGGAGGGAGCAGGAGGGTAAAATGATGGGTAAAATGGGAGCCAATTGGAAGAGACCCCTTGCCCAAATCACCTCTTCAGTGCCTTAGGGTGTAACTGGGAGGTCGGGCACTACCAGAACCTGCAGCAAAACTTAGCACTGGAGGCCGAGATGAAGGTGGACTCTCACCATGAGGGAATAATATTGGAATTTTCCCCACTTTGATGCGCCTTGGCAGAGGAATCTGCAGTACAGAGCCCTGAGGCTCTCCATTTTGCAGGGAAAATGAAAACATTTCTAATGCTGCAACAAGAAATGCAGAACTATTTTAAGGAAAGCCACTACAACACAAAAAGAAGAAAATAATAATCCAACATTTTCATGTCCTGTTCTATACATCCTACCTAAAAAGCCAACCCCCAGGTACAAAATAAGAGAATGATGGACTCTCATACCAAGTTTTACAAGTTCAATTAGGAATATAATAACCCTCACCTTTTTTTGTTACATATTTTAAATAATTAAGCAACGAAAGTTCCAGATACCCATCCACAGTCTAAAGCAGCAGCTTGTGCCCCCAAGGCAAGCTCCGTGTAGACCAGGCCTGCCTGTGCCTCCTGATAAAAGAAGGCAATCACTCTGAAGGAACTGTCACCATTAATGTCACTGTAACCAGTGCTTTTGACATCTCACCAACTTGAACTGCCAGAAATAAAAGTTTGAGAAAGCAACTTTCACTCTGCTTGCAGAACTTTATTATGAAACCTTTGAAACCAGATTTCCACTGGCCAGGTGCTGTAATGTCCCTGGTCATGTCTTTTCAAGGAAGAATCAAATATCTGTTTCTGTATCATTGGTTACATTCCCTACAGTGAGCTGTGGAAGGGCAAGTGACAATTGTCCACTTATACAGAGCAAATTAATCATCATGTCACCATGCTCCTAGGCAACCAGAGCCAAACTGAGTTTCAAATCTCCTTCTAAAACTTTTTTAATAAATAGTTCCATTCTAGAATTCTTCTCAAAATTTAGCCACATCTCAGCTGCCTTCCTTTGCCTCGTGCCTCATTACAAACTGTGAACACTGGAATTCCTGAAGTTCTGCCTCATCTCACAGACTCTAACACATCTGATTTTCCAGCACCCTGCCTGTCAGCGTGCCAGCTGTAAATCCAAAAACCTTGGGACAAGCATTACCTGTCACCTGTGCTGGCCTGGAATCTGCTGCCCAGGAGGTACCAAGGCTGGGCAGAAGATTCTCACCCTCTATTTATACTTTGACTGACAGCCATGCCTAGAGGGAATCCTTTCCACTAAACCTAATTGTTCTACTGAAATGCTGCCAGACACCTTCATTACACCCCTGATGTGCCAGAAGGAATTATAGCTTTTATTTGCACTTTCCTAAAAATAGCTCAGTAGTGCATTCCAAGATGGAGATCCTGACATTATTCACAATTTGGAAGAGGCAAGCTATGAGTTATCTTGAAACAAAGCACTGTTCTGCTTTCTTTTAAGAAAGAAATTATTCCAAATTCCATGAGAGGGACAGATAACTGTAGCTACCACTTCAAGGGTATCCCAGACAAGAACAATCTTTTGTAAAGACTTAAATTTCCTGCCCCAAGCACACAAACAGGAGTGATATCAGTTGAGATCCCTGTTTAAAAACCTCTTTGGTTAGTAGTTTCTGATTGTTCTTTTATGCAGGCATTGTCTGTTTTCACCTTTTAGCATGATCAGAAGAAAATATCCTTAAAATGGGACATGCTGCTTAGGTTGCAGTGCATTTGCATAACCATGCAGCTACATTAAATAATGGATTTCATAGCATGAACTATATAAAATACATTTCTCTTAGCAATATACCATTCATATGATAATCAGAAAATGCATTTATGCATATAATAAAAGTCAGTGCTTTTGCCCCCTTTACAAAAATACCTCACAAATCCATTTTTCGCCCATAACCAAATATTTTCCCATAGTCTCACCAATGCTGCCATTTTAGGCAGATTTATTTTATCATTAATAACAAATAGCAAGTTTAAGGGGAAAAATAATACATCCAATTAAAAGAGGTAACAAGATTCGTATTTCTGGGCTAAAACCAACTCATTCAATAGCTACTTGCAGGACTGACTTTGCACACTGGCACACAGCAAAAATTCTCAGTTTTGTCTTTCTCCTACGGACACACTGTTATTATTCCCAGATGGAACACAAATTTTCTCTCCTTGAAAGGCATGGCCAGCACACAAACAGCTCGGTTTGCTTTTCAATTTCACACACACTGCTGCATCAGCCACCTCCAGCGTGCTCAGCCTCCTCCCAGGGCTGCTTGCTTTGTTTCAGGTTTCAAAGCACAGAGATCTTTCCTCACACTGGGTTCTGCCCAGTGGTTGTCCTGTGCTCTGCTCACCCTTCTCAAGATAAAGAACAGAACGAGCTCCAGTGATGTGATTGTTGTTGCACTGTGTTGGACTGTGGACCAGCATGCAAAAGTTTCCGATTATTGTTACTCTGTGTGACACAAGATGTCTTAAGTTCCCCTAAACAATTTGGTAAACTGGTATTGTGCAAGGATAATAACTGGAGATCTGGAATTAGATTTATTTCTAGTCTTTCATAGGCCAGAGGCACAGAGATGAATACTCCTACAAATATAAAAGTAATAAATTCTTTAAAAAAAAAAAGCATCACTCAAGATTCCAGGTACTTTCTGCTTTTCTGAATGACATGCACAGTTACAATTTAACTTGCAGTGGATTAATGCAACATCCAGAGTTCCTTCACAGAGGAGCATAGAAGCACTTCCTAAAAAGCTTACACACTTCAGTATGTTTCAGCATATACCTCAGCTCAACTGATCTCCCCTAGAGTAAAGTGTATTCCTGCAGAGAAAATAAGTTTTTTAGGTTTCTTCTCAATGCACAAGCAAGTGTGCACATGATGAATTATGCTTAGAAATAAACACTATCTGGTTCATTGTTTTGTCTTTCCCAGTACATCAAAGGTACATTATCCACAATGAAAGACCAATAAAGTTAGAGAAGGATTTCATTACCCACACATTATTTCATAGGTACTTGTTGCCCTACTGATAATTCAGACCTGAAAAAATCAGGTTATTTAAACAGCCAGTGGATTACAAGTCTACTGGGAATAGTTGGTAACAAAATTAATATTCAAGCCCAGTATCCTATTAGGGAATCAGTTCTCATTTGGGATTTCCAATTTATTTGCCTGATAAGACCTTTTGCAGTGGAAGACAGTTCACAGTTCATCACTTCAAACTTCATCAAGGCAGTTCCCAAAGAGATCAGTGGGATTTTAATCAACATGGCAACACACCAGAGGAAAATACAGATTTTCATATACCTGGAAGGGTAAATAACAGACTAGTCACTGGACTAGCAGAAAATGGGAAAATTTAGTAAGTGGCAGAGTGGGAATATGTTGGGTCATTTATTCTCTTCCCCTCATCCCCTGAAAAGACTAAAATCATGTAATCTACAGAAACTATTTTTCTGACAGCCTGAGTAATAGCATCCTCTGCTCCATTTTGTCATAACTCTTTAGGTAGTCTCTCCTTCCAAATCTGTGTGTCTGCTAATGTCTGCTGCTTCAACCCTAAAAAATTACCAGTGTACACAAAAACTGTGTCTGAGCAGAGAGCACATGGAATAAGGAACTGCAACACGGTTCAATCATCCATGTCCGAAATAATAACAATAAAGTAAAAACTGCTGTAATTCCCAAAGCACACACAAAGTTTGGGAAAGCAGATTTAACATTCCCTGGACAAAGTCCCAGCCTGAACTTCAGACCCCCTGGTACCAGGAGAAGTGAAGGAACCTGTCCCACATAACCCTTCTCTAGGAGTTGCCTGCAACCTTTCAATTCCTCCCTGTTACAGAAATACCTCAATATCACCAGCACCACTTTTGGAGTAAATTTATCCCTTACAGGCTCATTAATCACCTTTTAAAGACAAGAGCAGGAAATAAATACTTCAATAGAAGATGACACCAAAGAAAGCAACTGACGTATCAATTGTTCCTATGTGAGCAAGAGCTATTTACACACCTTTATCTGCCTTGGATTGTACTTCAGTCCTTTAAGGACTACAAATTTTCCTGCTTATCCATTCAGTCACTTATAAACTTACAGGCTCACATGAGAACAGTCAACTTTGAAATCCAGGGTCTTATTTTGAGATCATGTTTAATCTGGACTAAAATTAGAAATTATGAATGCATGGAGTTTTTTGGGTTTTTTTAAGTTATTAATTAAACCATTAAACATAAGAGACCAGAATGCTCATTTGCTGATTTGTAGATGTTTCTTAATGTTTTGCTCTCTTTCCAGCATGTGGATCTTTACTTTGGGAAAAACATGGGGCAAATTCTGCAAGTTTTCTGTCCAAAACAGCAGACAAAGCACAGCTGCCATTCCAAGGCATTTCCAACGAAACTGAGGCAGGAGGCCAACTCTCACTTTTAAAGCAGAGGCAACTCCTCAGGCCCTGAGGGCTTCTGTGTGCCAGTCAGACTAGATCAGATGCAGCAAAAGAGCAAAGAAATGGAAGAGACAACTTAAACTCAGAATACTTTTCCAAAGCTCTCCCAGCAAAGTAGGTCTAGAACAGAGAGTGGCAGCACAGGGGAGGGCTCAGGGGAATGGAGACACAACTGATTCGACAAACATAAAGCTGAAAGTAGATGGTGGTGCTCTCAAAACCAAAAACTGCAACCTCAGTTGGTAAAAGAAACAAGAGGAGGACAAATTCAAATGAATTGGATTTGTGGTGGACATGGAGGCAGTTCCTGGAGTTTTGGCTGTGCTAGCAACACAACTTTGTGTCATTACTGTGCCTGGTCTCATCAGCAAAGCAGTGACAACAGAGACACTGAGTGATAAAGCCTTTGCTGACCCAGAGGTGAAGGCATGTGCTTCAAAAAAAGGCTGGTGCCTGGCAAGGGACTCACAAATCTACACTAACTTTTTCCAGCACCTCCTGGTTTAATACCTCCTTGTTTAATGACCTAAGTACAAGAAACAGATGTATCCTGTTTACATCAGGCCCACTGGAAAAAAAAAAAAAGAAGAAAAAAGGGTCATCACAGAAACACTCAATACACTAAAACCAAGTATGCTATTCCAATTTCTTCTGCTCTCCCAAAAGCACAGATAGAAGGGCCTTAAACTTTCTGAAGCACTTTTTTTTTTTTACCCGCACTGGCCTTTTTTTTCCACATGGTAACATATTTTCATTAACAAGCATTTTTTAACAAAGTAATTGGCCTCTGAAGATCCCTGAAAATGAAACAGCTGTAAGAGCTAAAGAGATTAGAATTCCAGTATTAATGAAGTCTGGAAAAAGTGTGAATTGCTTCAGGGAAGAAATAGGCTTGGTCATTTTGAAACAGAATTTTATCCCATTTGCTGTTCAACCTTTTTTGGAGGAAAAAATTGCAAACAGTTATACACATGTGTTGTAGACTATATGTAACATTCATTAACACATCATTTTAACCTTCCTCTCCAGCTACAGCAAATCATCAGAAAAAAGATTATGCCCATATCATTAAAGTGTTTTAGGAAGAATATTCCATTCTTGCAAGGACACAGTTTTAATTCTTTAAACACAGCCACAGAAAATGGCAAGAAAATAATGCAGTATAGTTAAAGTTTTACTCTTCCTTTCCTAATGTTCTGCTGTATATCATCACCTGAGAGCCTCTCTCAGGTACTGAGAGTCCATCCTTCCACAGCTTGAATCTGCACAATAATTATAGATTCTGAAAAATATTGCTTTCTGTAGCCTTTTTTAAGAGCTCTTCAATAATAAAACCAAATTCTCAGTGATAGTGACACTCACTTCCAGTTGCTCAACAAGACCAGATAAATTGTGTTGTCTCTGAAGAAGCCCTCAAAGCTGAAGACTCTACAAGCTCTGTGAACAGGCCCCTGAGATCATCCTTTCCTCAGGACAGTACTGAAAAGAAAATATCATCGTACTTACATAGCAATTTCCACTCCCACTTGACCACACTACTCCAATAATCACATTATCATCACCTTGTTATATTCACTACGTATGTATTAGCCCATGGCACACATCCCTGTGTGTCATGATAATCACTAGGAATCCTCTCTCTAGAGCAAAATAAAGAATTTTTAAAAGATTTTAGTCCATGAAACGAAGTTTTAAATGAGAGTCTGAATACTGACCAAGACATTTTTCTGTTTCACGAAGCTGGCTGGTCTAGAACACCTGATTTTTTCAGACAGAAATAGCACTAGGCAATAGCAACAGCCATTAAAAACTTCTTTTGGGTGTTCAGCTGCAACTGCAACCCAGACTGCCCACAAATTCAGGTCCTACAAAGCCCTGCACAGCGTGTCTGACATGCAGACATCATCACATCCAGTTTATGCTGGGATTAGACCACAGAACACACAGGGGTCCTGTTATTGACACTGCAGCCTCCCACCATGTAGCCCCAGGGCTGGTACCAGGTTCTGTTTTCCCTAACAGAGCAGGATGACAAGCAGCAAACAGCGTCGTTTTTCCAAGTGGAGGGTAAATCTTCATCACATCTCTCTTGAGAACTCTGTTGCTGCCTGAGGCACAAAAGAACAAAATACAAAAAGGCAGAAATACCTGAAGAAAAGTCAAATTCTGCTGCTTCACATAAAAAGGTAAAGATAACTTTAATTTCTGGGGAAATATTATGTTCTTTTCTAGGAGATCAGGCTTTAAAAATTTTTAGAGCATAGTTTGCCATATTCCAACAGGAATGCCAAGGCCAGTCTCTTTCCAAGGTTGATGAGCACAGTCCTTGATCAGGATCCTACTCCTCCCACTTCACCTTTACCAAATCTAACATTTATATAAGCCTGACTGGATGTGGAGGCAATGTTATTATAGTCCTGCATGGTTTTCTCAATCTCAAGCTTTTTTTTTTTTATGTAAAGAAGAACGTAGGATTAGAAAGAACATGCTGAAGGAACATGGTCATCCTTCACTGACCAGTTTCCATCATAACATCAGCCAGTTTCTTGCTGTTTCTGAGCTTCTTTATTTTCCATCTAAATACCATTCACCACTTGCAATTTTCCACCTAAGTTGCAGTTGTCTGACTCATTTTATGTTGTTTAATCAGTTTTTTCCTCTTCCTGCATCCAGCCACCATATCCTCCCTCCAGGCTCATCTTTACCAGATTAAACAAAACCAGCTTGCCTCATCTCCTGGAGGTGAGACTTCCATTCCCTGGTCCCTACTGAAGTAACTCATTTCTAAGCTCATTACAGATCAGGGCTTTTTAGAAGGTGGGAGATAATTGCAGACAGTATTCCAGAAATTTCTCTACTTCCTGCATAGTGAAATTGTCTCTATTTCTAATAACTGCATTGATATAAATTAAATACAGGAATATCCTTCCAGCTTCTGGCCCAGTAACTTTTGCTGCATTCAGCCAGTCCTTAAGAAGATGTTACAGTCGAGTCCTGTTAATGCCATTCCTGTTTCATCCAATTATTTTTTCCTAAAATATGTATTTCTACAGCCTCAAAGATGATAAAATTTGTATTTATATATATATATTAATAATTAATAACTTATATATATTAATACTTCAAACTAGAAAAATTAATCTAGAATATACTAAACTATAAATTGTGGTCTTGTAAAGAGGCAAAGCATATTTGGGCTGTATTTTTAAGCAGAATACAATGCAATCCAGTGAATTTACCACACTTAGCTGTAGTCTTAATTTCAGGAAATTTCCCACCCTGGTCAACAGACATAACTAATCAAAAACTAGAATAGAAAGCCACAGTGAACAGCACAGATTTTAATCCTATCCACCCAGTCATGGAGAGAACTGCTAAAATCTGGGTTAATCCTTCCAATCCTTAGTCAGAAATGAAAGTCTGTGCAATTGAAATAGTATGCCAGAATTAGATTTGCTTGTGCTAAGGATTTGATTAAGCCAGAAATTAAGATCTGAAATACCTTCAGTTAAAACCAAAGTAGTGCATTTCCACTGACAGATATTATAATCCAGAAGAGTCGTTGTACTGAGACCAAACTCATAACTCTTCTCTCCACAGGAAATTAATTTGGGACAAATCCCAGACACACTGATTTTCAGATAGTTTGGTCAAAAAAAGGGAAAAAAAGAGAAAAAAACATCAGCCTTTCTCCAAAGTGATGATGACAACCATTGGATTGGACTGTCATGAATAAGGAACAGTCACTAGTGAAGAAGGCCAGAGAAATAAAGACAATTACTTATACTGACCTTAACATGAAGCAGATTCTTACCAACACTGGCAGTTTCAACTACTTTAAGTTTGTTACTGCACTTAAAAACATTGTAAACCCATTAGATATAAAATATGCATTCCATACCTATCCACCTATATTGGACTTTACTGAGAGATTACACATGTCAACATAGGAAATTTTAAAAATTAACAAGGGAGGTTACCAGTCTCCCAGGAGCCATTTCACCTGAAGCCTCTTTATCATTTGATTAAAGTCTGCACAAATCTAAAATATTCCAAATACTCTGTGTTTGCTGCTGCTGCTGCTGCAAGTCTGCAGACTTGTCTATGGACAATTTACATCAAGGCTGAATTTTATGGCTGTTTTTTTGTTGGAGTTACATATGAGATCACTCTGAGACCCGGAACACCAGCGATCCCCTTGAGCCTACAAATGCCATGTCTGTGCACTTGTGTAACACATCACACTGAGCAGCCACCACGGGAGGCAAAAGCAAAGCGCCAGCAAAACTCTCAGTTACAAATATTTAAGGTCTGTGGTAACAGAATAATAGAGGGAAATATTCAGTTGTTTTCTCCATGTCAGGATAGCCAGAGGTCTCAAGCAGTTGCATAAGCATATTTCTGTAATCTTTGTTGCTCCAAAGCTGGAAGCTTTGACTCAGGCAAGGCTCTTTGAAGTTACTTTGGGAACTGGCTCTCTGCAGATGGAAAAAACAAATGATTAAACCAGCTCAATAGGGAGCCAAGCTTACTGTACATACTTGATTTAAAAAGAAACTAAGGGAAGGAGAATTTTTTGTTTTAATACAAACTAGAATGCTTGTTAAGAAGGAAAATATTCCACCTGAAGCTGGAGTGAGCTAAATTTCATACCAGAATTTTTAACTGGGTGAAATTTTTTAACTGGGTGAAATATGCAAATGAAACCTCAAAATGACCCAGTAAAGGCAGAAACCTTACTATCAAAATGAAGTTTAAATAAGTGATCAAGTTTAACTCAAATAAAACCAACTGGCTTGTCAACAGAGTATTTCACTAGCAATCCAGTAAATCATCAGAGAACACCCCAAGTGCAGCCCTTAAAAAACCAAATAATTCCTTTAACTAGAGATTGCTTTTCTAAGCAGAAAATGCTTTAAGTCTATTGTGCTTAGCCTTTCCATCTCAGATATTACAGGACTGTGTCTGTATCTTTATGGCTGTTACATAAAGAACATATTAAGCCCCTCATTAGAAAGGGAAAACCCCTTCATTATCTCTTTACATGGCAGCATTCAAATCATCCGGAAAAGCAATTAAATAAGCATTAAAGGACTAATTATTTAAAGTATTTGCTTACTTTGCACTTGCTCTTTGTCCTTTATTTCCCAATGAAATAAATCATACCAAAGTCAGGATCCCACAAGAAGGATTTTTGCATTATTTCTCTATGACCTGCACGCTATCTTTTCCTAGTGGCAGTTTGCTCCTCAGCTTTTAGAAATGCCTTTGCTGACCTGGAGAGCTTTTTTCTGCATAACTTATTTAAAACTAAGGTTTTGCATGCCTATAACCTACTTTGTACAGTTAAGAAATGCAGTAGAGTGTGGGAAATGAGCAAAGTTCTTTCTTATTTTAGCTTACATTTTCCACATTTTCAGGCAGTGTCCACTGAGGACACTTAACAAATCAATAGGACCTACACTGGAATAAGGACTGCTGAGCTGGACTGTTACATTTTATTATTGCCAGAAATCTCTTCCTATTTTAAGATCTCTGCATCATACTGTAAAAAAGATAAATCAAAAATCAGCTTCTTTTAAGCCAGGAGTTGCCCCATACCAGGAAGGAACCAGAAAGAATAACTTAAAACAATTGAAACAAGCACACTAAAGATTGGTAAGGCTTTCAATGACACATACTGCAGGTGATAGCTGGGTCCACATAAACTTCCTGCACATTAATCTAAATTTTTATTCAGAGATCATGTGATGCGTTTTTATGAGAAATTGGGAATCTGAAAATATCTTTATATAGTGAGAAGATACTGGGAAATGGTTCAGGATATTATAACATGATTTGCTTTCATTATTTGCACCTGCCCTAAGTCATCTATTTAGTATCATTTTCTCACTGATTATTGGAAATATTTCAGTTACTCATCATATAAAATAGTGATGGATAGTAAAAAACAACAGAAAGGCAAGAGATTGCAAGCCTGAAGCCTGAGAGAAGCTAGAAAAGGTGTGACATGACTTTTGCAATTGTTCAGACTGGTAAAAATGACAGGATAAGTATATCTGGAAATGGCTATGATGATCATTTTTGTCTTTCCCTAACCCAAAGCGTGGAGGGGATCATGTAATTTGTATTTTCCCCTCACAAGTGAGTTTACCCCACAAAGAGCCAAGGCTGTCCTTGTCTGGCTGTTCCCTGTGCTCTGATCTCTGCAGACACTGCTCATTTTCATCCTCATGATCCAACCAGTCACTTAGACAGCATCAGGATTTCTGTCATTCAGGACCAGAACTTTGTTCAGTGCACAAAATAGCAATTCAGGCACTAAGTGCCAGTGAACCTGAGTCTCAGAACTGCATTTTTAAAGTAACAGCACAACATTTTCACATACAGGAGAGACTGCAATCACCTATCACAGTGGGAAGAAATCTGCTTCCTGATAAAAATGATATTTTTTCCTGTCAGTCTGTCCTCTCCACAAGTATTCTGAAGGCCCTAATTTTACATCTCTCCTAATGGGAGATGCAAAATTCAGAATTGAATTAAATTATAAAAGGAATTATGGATATATTTTGAGGCTCCAGTTCCTAAAAAATGCAAGGTAATAAGCATTCCCACAAAACACCTCAACAGAGTGAACATAGATGCATAGAAAAATGTACTTATATTAGTAGAAATCAGAGAATTAGTGAAAACTCTATTTTTATAGAAATGAATGCTTACACAGAGCAGCATCAGTAGCCAGCCAAGTGCAAAGGAGAGGATTTTATTTCAGGAAAGCCTATAATAGACTGCCTGTCTCAGGTTATACTAAAGGAAAAAAACAGGAGCAGTAGGGAAATTTTAAATTGCAGTAGAGTTGATACAAGTAGACTCTCCAATACATCAATTTCCAGATGGTTAACTACAGCCCAGACTCTCCACATTGCAACAGGAAAAGCCAGCACCTCCCTATACAAGTATGTAAAGCAGTCAATGAATGCAGAAGGAATGACTTAGGACTGAAAAGGATTGCCCAAAATCCCAGGGTCAGGAACCCTGAAGAGATAGAGACAGAAACTGTTCAGAATTCGGAATAATTCTGGTTTACTCATACTGTTTTCTTCACAAAATGTCACTTCCATCAGTAATTTTTATTTCTGTTTTACCTCAAGTTCTCCACCAAAACTGCCTTAGCTCACCTGGTTCAGTTTATACTCCTTTCCTCTATTTCCTGATTATTAAATAGGAATAAGTTTGGCTTAAATTCATAGTCTTTACTTTGTTCTTAGGGCCCCTTGAGAATTTTTATTTGCTCCAATTAAGATGATTTTAGCAACCATCTTCTGTGCTTCTGTGAAAGAGTCCCAATTTTAGCAAAGAGCATTCCTAAAATTCAGAGATACAGAATTTTAAGCAGAGGGGTGTTTTCCCTCCTACCCACCTTTGCTTCTGCTAGAAGTGAACAAAGGCAATAAATAGGAAAAAAAAAAAAAAAAAAAAAGCCATGCTAACTACCATGACAGTCAAGTATAAAGTGGAATAGCAAATGGATGGGATGCAGCTGAAGGCTCCATGAGAGAAGGGATTTTGGAAGCAGCTCTTGGGTGCAGGAGGTTGGCAGACAATGGACTGGGTAAGGAAAATCCACTCTAAGGGTGGGTGAAGAAAGCAAATATTTCTTTTTATAACTTCTGTACCACTTTGCTGTTACATAGTTAAGGGACAGAGCTTTAAGTTTCACATGCTAAGCAGCTGAGCCATCCACATCTTTCTCTGGAACCCGGATTCCACAAGAGGAAATGTCAGCCTTTCTGCAGATAACAGTAGTTAAATGTAGATAAAGGAGAGAGGACACAATGGCAAAGAGATCAAAACAAAATAAAGGACAGGGTTAGCTTGTTTCCTACAAAAATAATGTGACTGCTGAAAATAAACCAGACCATCCTAAATGGTACTTGACTAGAATACAGACACTTCTCATAATTCTGGCATCTGTTTTCTTATGATGAATTCACAAGCCTTATCTCATCCCAATTAGGTACTTCATATAGCTCTGATGCCTATGCCAACACAATTTACTCAGAACTCTTAATTAGCCTCACACACAAAAAAATAACATGCAATTTGTCTGGTAATTATATGTTTCTGTAACTCCTAGAAGCAACTTGTTACTTCAAACAGATTACCTTAATTCTATTTTCTGTCATACCTAATTGTATTGCAAATTTTGTCGAGCTGAAAGGTGGCTATAAAATCCCTGCCCTTTCTTCTTTCTCAGTGGTTCTACATACACAGTGAAGTTCCACTAGACACAAAATCAATGCAGTGAAAACAAAGCAGTCCTATTGCTAATTTAGTCACGTGGAAAGGCAAACTGCTCAGCACAAATAGACAAAACTTTCCATCAATGAAGTTACAGAAATCTTGAACCAAAAGTTAGGATGCTAAAAACAAACCACCACTGTCAAGAAAAGGGAAAAAAAAAAAGGAGAGGATAAGCAGCCTTCCACCCAGCAATGCTTTGAATGAAACGTGTTTATAGAAATATCTTGCTGCAACATGCACAAAAGGCAAGTTATAAATAGTCACAAGCACTGAGCAGAGGCCATGGAGCAAGACCAGCACTGGTGCTCTCAGTCATGCAGCAGCAAGGAGCTTGTGACAAGGAAATGGTTCAGCCTATCTTCATTAAAAGCCTGGAAGGAAATTACTTTCCCAAACCTATGATGGAGACAGGAAGCACAAAACACTGACTGAGGAGTCACCTGGCAATGAAACACCTCTCCAAGAGAGCTTACTTAAACCCCAAACCAAGGGATGCACAAAGTTGAGAGATATATGGCCTTGAGCTGAAAAAAAATCTACTTTATCCAAGCAATTCCCAAATGTCTTTATGTGATCCTGCTGGAAAATTACATTACTGTTAGCCAATGCAGCACACAAAGCACCACCACCTGTAGGCTCCATCCCCAGGAGTAGGAAAATCAATGTACTTGAAAAATATTAAAAGCATGAAGATTACCATCTGGTTCTCTCACCCTTCCTTCTCCACCTTCAGGGAGAAGGGGAATCCAGGCAAAAGCAAGGAGAAGAACCTGTGTGTATACCAAAAAAAAAAGTCAGACCTCAATTTCTCAGGTCTGATCACACCCAAATATGAAACAAAAGATGTCATACAAAAGAAATGGAGCTTGTTTTGGAGCTGTATGCAGAATATGACAGTGTTTTAGTCCAATCTCATCCAGAGCCCTTTAATGTGTTTCTCAGTGTATCACAGCCAGAAGGAAGTGTAGCTCTGCTTCGAATTTGCCCCTATCCAAAAACACATTAATCTTGCTAAGCAAGACTGACCAACGTACAACCAAATGGAGTTACTGCCATGCTCTAGGAGTTTATGACCAGTCTGACCTCAGATACATTGCTGGGTTTCCTAATCACAGTTCAGTCTCTGTAGCTGTCAAAGAGGAGAACAGAAAAGAAATGGATTACACAAACCATCTACATACGCACATTTATGAATGATTTCTTTATTCTGCAAGTGAAGCTAAAAGAATCAGTATGCAAATAAAATCTTAGTCACAAATTTGGACTAGAAACTGTTCCTTTTTCAAGAGGTTTAAATCATTCACAGACCAGGGAACCCATTTACCCCTCAGCCCAGGAGCTCTCATGGCTGGGTCCCGGAAAGGACAGACCTTTCTCCAGAGAAATTTTGCTCTTGCCCAAATAAGAGACAACTTGTATACCTGGAACCTCCTCCTCCCTCCAAATACTGAGGCTTTTTATCACTTAAGCTTGATGTGGACAGAAGGTACAGGAAAAACTGCTGTAGGGAAAGGAGACAATGTTAAGTCCATATCGCTGTTGGGCAGCAACCAACCTCCATCAGCAACCTGGAATATTGCATTTGCATATCAGCAAAACTCATTTTCCTGTTGGCTGTTCAGCTTTTATACTACATCTCCTCTGCAAACCTCAATTTCTCTCCAAAACATTCCCCCCTCTAACTAACCAATCTTATGTCCAGTTATGGTTTCACAGAGCCTGCGAGTTTCACCTTTTCCCTGGCCCAGAAAATCAGGTCTCAGGATAGAGGAAGAGATATCCTCCATTTACCAAAGGGCACAGAACGTTTTCCTTGAAAGAGTGAGGAGACCAGAGCATAACCCAGAGCAGAAATATCTCCCAGGGCCATGAGAGCCCCAGCTTTGACAAGCCAGAGCAGCCTGGGCTGGGTGGTGAACACACTGCAGAACTGGAGCTCTGCACTCAGAGAATTAAACCACGTGCAGCTTTACAAGCTGTGCCTCCAGCTTATGCACCTCAATTGCAAGCACAGGGGTTTTCTCCTAAGGACATTAAGTCTAAATCTAATATAAATAGCCAATGATGCTGCTGCAGCTTTATGTATTTATTTCAGTGAAGTACAGAAGAAAATATCTCAAGGATTTAAACAAACAATATGGTGACAGATGGTGTGGAGACAATCCAGGCTGGGCTCCCTCAGTAAAATCCACACAACTTCATAGCTCCAGGGAAGAGTAGAGGCAGAGGAGGAAGGAGGAGGGAAGAGGGGAAGAGCACACACAAGCTAGATGACCACAGATTTGTAAAAAATAAAAGCTACAGCCTGCAAAGTTTTTCTGTGCACCTACATAAAGCCCTTTGTACCATCACCACATAGGCAGATCTATCCCAGCGTCCTCCAAGCGAGATCAAAAAAAATTATAAAGAAATTCTTCAAATTAAATTGTTAGTTCAAATAAGTGACAAAACACACTAATGAACTGTCTATTCAAATAATCTAAGCATCCTCCAAAATAATTAATAGATGAAACACAAAAAATGTGTTTGACATTATATCAAAGCCCTTCTGTTCTGTACACTGCATAATTTTATACTTTCAGGTGCATTCTCTGGATATATTCTAATTGCCAGAAACTTGCTATGTATTTTCTAATGGTCTATAATTATTTTATAGCTTACGAGGAATAATTTTTAATTTTTTATTTGAGAATGGTCTTGGGGAAAAAAATTCCAGAGATGCCACCAGGAATTTCTGCAAGCAGAAAATCATGCTGAAGGTCTGGTGTCCTACTTTCACAGCCCAAGAGTCTGCTGTGCTGTAATTACCCATAGGCAGGCAATGGTTTGGAGAGAGTTTATGGGTTATCTACAACAGGGACTTGCTAGCAGTTTTAAGATGTTGTTGCTCAAAACAAAGATACTTAAAGATTTTTATTTTCCAAAACTGTAAGAACAGTCTGAAGAGAAAGAAAACAGTACCTTTGAGATGAAAATATATAGCTTACTGCAAAGGACTAAAGGGAAGCCAAACACTCCCCTCTCCTAAATGAGTGGTGTGTAGAAACCAATGCTCCACCCTCAGCTCAGCTGCAGCTGTAAATAAATAAAATTAGCTAAAATATCAGGAACTTACCAACAACTAAACTGCATGAAAAATCAAGCAAACTCAAGAAGACTTCCATTTCCTACAACCTGCTCATTAGTTACCAGAATTCCTAATCTTTTCAAGTCTTTCAAAGACCTTCCTTCTTCTTTGTAAAATTAAACTAAATATCCCTCCCTTGAGCTCCATAAGAGTAACAGTTCAAGTCTACTCTTGCAGTATTCCAGAAACTCATCCATGTTTTCCTTCACTCAATTAAGAGGAATAAACCTATGTGGACAAGAGAATGATGAATAATATAATCACCTCAGAAATTGTTAGGAAAACTCTTTAGAAAAAGGAGTGGGAGAAAGAGAGCAAGAAAGCAAAGCTCCCATCATTAATATAATTAATTAATTATATAATGCTCCTCTGAGTTCCAAGAGCCAGCTGAAAGCAGCAAACACTCCCAGCCATGCCAGGACAGGAATAGCACTGTCTAAACCACCTCACCCTGGCACAGCACTGCCTCCTGAGGAGGAAAAACACTGGATATTGTATCCCTCACTTCATTCACCTCAGCAGCACAAATCACAGCCACATTTTTAGCCATTTAATACCACTGATTACAGCATGTGTGTGCAAAAGGTACTACCACAGATTACGTTCTAGGTCTAAAAATCTTAGGGATGTGCAAGACTTTCTCAAAAGTACAGAGAAATTGGCTTTCATGGCTATGGACAAGTAAACACAGATTTGCAAGGAGGTCAGTGCTACATTTCTGCTGCAGCTCAAAATAAAAATTAGAATATCTGAAGGTTATTCTTCCCATAGGGGCCTTCATACAGCTAGAAGGGAAGAAAATCAAATTCAATTGCTTCTTTAAATGAGTCAGAAGCTGGAAATATTGTGTGCAACAGACTATGTAGTAGTGCAAGCTACTGTGTCTAGACCTGAAACAGCAGTTATGTGAATACTGCTACTTTTGCACTAAAATATTTATTAACCTATGGTTTAATCTTCCAGTCTTTTACAGTAACAAAACCAAAGTGAATATCATGCTCAGACATACAGTGCCACACACATCAGCCATCAGTAAGGGTGGGAATGAAAAGCTGCTATTATAGAAAATCTTAGATTTACTTTTTTCTGTAATGAAATACAAAACTACTTTTACAAGCCAACCAAACAAGCTGGACAGAAATCTGCATATGCATATGGCAGACATTTGAATTTGAGCACATTCCATATAGTGTGAGCTCCAGAGAAGATTCTACAATACAAAACAAATACAATACCCCACTACCATCCATCAATCAATTTTGAAAGCATTAGGAGTTGAAGCACACTTACACATCGTACAAAAGTTAGTGTGGCTCTTGAACCTTTTTGGTCCTGAATCACTGTGCCGTGGTGACATTTGGCAAAGAAACTGGAGGATGTGTGGAGGAACTTTAGGATCGCCAACAAAGTCACGTACAGATCAGGGAGCTGAAATCCTCCCTCAGAGCCAGGAGTCTGGGTGGGCTCTGATCACAGCTGCTTAGAGCTCTGGTTCGCACAAGGGCGGCACAGCCTTTTGCCTCTCAAACGAGCTAAAACAAAGCAATTCCAGCTATACCTTACAATGAGATGAAAATGACAAGTAAAGCAAACATCTGCAAGTATTTCACAAAAGTCCCTGAAAAAATCACCACCAAAAGAACGAAAGATTTCAAAGCACAGTTCCACTCAGTGCTTACGAGCAATTAGCTGCCTTATTTATGCAGCACGCCGGCAGTGCTCCACGGCAGGGGGCCCATGGGATGGGCTGAACGTGAGTCAGCAGTGCTCCCTTTCGGTGGCACAGCCCGGCCAGGCTGCGGCAGCAGCAGCTGCTCCAGGGAGGGACCGCTCCCCTCGCAGCACCCCGGGGCCACGGCTGCGGTCCCCTGGCCTGTCAGGGGTCCCCCAGACGGGACCCCAACATATCCAAGCCCAGAGGACTGCAAGTGCAAGTAAGGAACCTTTAGCCCAGGAAAGCGACAGGTAAGGAGCGCTGGAACTGCAGGTTGCAGCTGCACTGAGACGGAGTTGGGCTCAGATTCACAGCAAAAGAACAAAAGCCTGTGGCATCAAGGGAAATTCTACTGAGATAAAAGGAAAATATTTGCATGGTGAGAGAGGTTAATTACTGAAACAGATTGCCCAGTGAGGTTGTATCTACTTCCAGGGAGATATTCAAAACTTGACTGATGATCTGATTTTGATATTAGCTCGTCACAGGCTCGGTTAGACAACCTCCAGCAATCCTGTCTAACCTCCAGGGCTCTCACAGAATTATTATGCAATCATACATAGTATGTACCTGTTGGAAAAGCAGTCAGTTATTTTGCATAACATTTCCAGATCTGTTACAAGAAGCATCACTTTGTGACAACCCTTCTGGAATATCACCCTCACCTTTAACACTTCTTGACGATGTTATAACTGTGAGTGCCTCCACAACAATAAAATGCCTCAAATTAGGTCTTTCAGAAAGACTTCCAGAAAGATTTAGGTTTGCTACAGGCAAAAGCAGTATGGTTCAAAGACACTAAATATTCCTGGACGTATTTACAATACGTAGGGATATCTTTTCCCACATGTGAAGAAGCAAGTCTTTTAGCATTGACACAGAACTAACCATGATGTTCTGTTAAAAAAAAAAAAGTATCACAAATACTATAGTTATAATCGTAGCATGTGGTGAAACAAAGTTAACTATGTTTGAAACCAAATGCTCCAGTCAGAAAACAGCTCCTAAGTAATGTTTGTGTAGAGATGTCTCAAATGTCAAGAGATACAAGATGAATAAACAGCCAGCCTGTTTTCAGCATCCTCCGAGGGATGCTGATGCACAGCAGGCTGGCACAGATGCCCCAGAAAATTCTCATCTTGTTTCAGCAGACCATCCCACATCTGAGTATCTTTGAAGTGCGTGGCAGAACTGGGGACCAAAGCCAAGGAGCAGTTCATTGGCAGGAGAGTTCCTGCCAAGAGCAGGTGATAAAATCAGCTGGAGCAGGGATGTGGCACTGTCCAAAGGGTATCTCTGCAGCACAGTCAGGATCAGGTAAGTGTCAAACACCTCCAGGTGTCCAGCTGGTTTGTTGGTAGGGTTTGAACAGCTGATGTCAGGTGGAAACAGATCAGTGAGGTTCAGAAAACATTCCAGTTAGGTTGGCTTCACATGCCTGTCTATTTTCCATGTCTGAATCATGCAAAATCTCTCCTCAGATGGTGCAGGCAAACTCTGAGCAAACTGAAGCAGAGCTGGGCTGGCGAAGGAGGCAGTCTAGACAACACACCACTCACCCCAGATGTTCAGACAGAGACTCAGTGCTTCAAAAGCTGTATGTCCTGCATTCATCACTGCAAATTCAGAATGTGGCCATACCTCATCCTTAGAAGTATAGAACAACTTACTTTTTTTATCAATATGGCTCTTGAGTCAAGATTCACATTGACATAATATTTATTAGGCACAGAGAATATGGCAGTTTATCTCCTCTGAGTCATTCAGTGAAGTCTTCAGCAGTATAGAGCATTATAGATGAGTTCTCATTCCTGTGCCCTCAGTTTAGTTGAGTTCAGCATCACATAACAACCACCTGGCACAGAACTCATATGATAAGGACATAAATGAAATGCCTTATCAGAGTGCCAGAGCACTCCCTCCACAATCAGGAGTGGGACCAGGAACCTTTTGCACAGCCAGGCATCTCAATGGATGAGACAAAGCACGAGACTTACAATAATCTTCACAAGTCAGCCAACACCTATGTGTGCCAGCTAAAATCCTGACAGTGACTTGGAGGGTTTCATATTTGCAATCCTTCTCCCTCAGATTTCATCTCTCCTTTATGACAGCACTGTGAATTTCGATTTCATCTCCCAGGAATTCATTCCTAAATAAATGGTTAATTGAGTGGCACATGCAAGTCTCACTACTGCGATGTTCCAAACCCCGTTGCAAGACATTGCACTTTGCAAAGGTCAGGCTAAAAATTAAGGCAATATTAGTTACATGAACAAACAATTCCTTCAGCCAATTCAAGCTACTGAAGACTGCTCTGTTAGATTGTTTTAAAACACAAAAGACAATTTTGATTTCCCAAATGGAAATCTTAGAAGCTAAATTTCAGCAGGAAGTTTGCTAATAAAACTTTGATAACCCCTAAAATAAAAGACAGTGATACAATAATGATAATATTAGCATACAGTGAAAATAGTAGTCATTTACTGAGACAAAAAAAATGACTGTTTCATTTTCTAGAGGCTCTTATATAAAAGTAAAAATAGATCTGTATCAGTAACATCCTGCATCTGCTACCGAGGGTGAAGATGATTCTGCAAGGAATTCTTCCAGTGTGTCATCACTTAGCCCTGGCTGGGATCTTCAAGTGTTCTTACACTGGCAGAGACAGTTAAGTGAAATATATATCAAATGGAAGCACTAAGTACATCTAAACCCAGCTTTAAAAGACAAGTAAATCTGCGCTGTAATTTAAAAGCACATGAAATAACTGCCTCTGTAATTTGGTCACTGCTACTGCATTAAAGATAGCAGCACTGACTGTAATGATCTTTCTGTATAAATCAAAATGTCAAAGCCATTGTTACAGGATCTCTGCTATCATTCAGCACTTATTGTCTTCCCCTTGTATGACAAGTTCTAAAGGAAGATCATTCAAAATACCAAGAGATACAGACTTCTTATCCCAAAGGAAAAAAGTCTTCTCCAGAGGTAAAAAGTTTCCAAAGTTCAAAGCTGATTCCTCGATCATAACTAATCCTGCTTCTTTCCCCTCTTACTTCACAAAACATCTGGACCACCTGCTTTTCAGATGTGTTCAGAGAGTCCTTTACTATTCAAAAGTCACTCATAAGAAATAACAACAGTCAATGAATACGGAACGCTAAAGTATGGAAATATCAGGAAATAAGCTACAATTAAGATTAAAGATCCTCATGTGCTGGCAAACCAGTGACTTCCCACATCTGCTCTCTCTCTCTGAGCTCTCCCCTCCTGCAGCAGAGTGGGAGCTCCTCTGACTCTCGGCCGAGCAGGGTCCCCAGCAGAGCTCAGCCCCACACTTGGTGCCTGTTTCACAAACTGCAGCCATCCCCTCACAACATCACTGCTGCAGTGCCAGCAAGGAGTCTTAAAAGTTGTTACAGCGTTAAGGAACTTGAGATGTGAGTCATTTTTGTTCTTCCAGTCACACAACAGATTAGATAAAAATATGTTCTCCAACAAAACCATTTGTCATTATCTCCAGATTTCAGACAACCCCTTACTTTTTCATTATCTTCGTGAACTACAGTAGGAAAGTAGAAGTATCCAGTTAGCAAAAATCTAATTCAATAAACCTGTGGAATGCAGCTGGTTCAAGTGTGTGAGACTACTTAATTCAGACACTGTAGTGGACCACTGAATTCCAGCTTATTATTGTCCTATTATTACGGTTGCATCCAAATACATTTAGATCTATTGCTTGCTATTTCGTATAAGCACCATAGAACATCTGCTTAAAGTTTTACATCTTATCCTCAAAATCAATTTACGAACCTACTATTATGAGGCTGTTTTTATAATTATTGATCATATTAGTTATTAAAGTTTTTTAACCATCATTCCATGTGCTGGAGAGGAACATCTCATTAGGGCTGCTTTTATTAGTGTTAGCAAGTTGAGTTTCAGGTACAAACCCCAAAATGTTTCTGAATATTTGATGAGCCATCAACAAAGACACCATTATGCATACTTTTTTTTTGTTTTTTAAGTACAGAGAGATAATTAAGAGCATCTTTTTTGAACTGCTTGTAGCAATTATTCATGATAGAGACCAACACTCTAGAAGGACATTAGAACAGCAAGAGCTCTTAATACATTTTCCTACCTTATCTGCCATTATCATGGAGGCCCCGCCATGAATTCCAAGAATTGGAATAGAAGTCTGAGATGAAATAAAATCCAAAATCTGAGCTACTGCCTCCTGATCAGTGTCATCTCCAAAAACCACTCCATGGATCTTGGTGCCTGACATCAAGTCACAAACATGCGTTATGATGCTCTTAGGGTCAGTCTGGTTCACAAGAAGGGTCACTACATTGATATCAACAGCCAGGTCTGCTGACATTTCCCTGGTCCAGAGAGCTCTGATATCTCTCTCTGTTATATACTTGGTCCTTCCCAGAATCACTGCAATGTTCAGGACGGGATAATTTTTCTCTGCTCCACGAACAAGATCCAAAGGTGCCAGAAGAGCTTGGAGTACCAGGAGAGCACAGCCAATTTTCCTCATCTTTGCCAGCTTTATCCCCTGTAAAAGTGATCACAATGTATAAGAAGAACATAAAGAAAAATATATATGCTGTATATCTTCAAAGAAGGTTTTAAACAGAAAGCTTGTGGGCATAATGCAGACTTTAGCAGCTTTTTATAATGCATCCTTCACCTTAGTTCCAAGTCAAGCCTCTTATATCCTATCAAAAACTTGGCTTGATAATGACAGTATTACAGCTGGTCTTCCATGAGCAAGGCAAAAACCGTAGCCGAAGTTCAGAGAAAAGAAAAGACCTATTAGCATTCTTCCTGGATAGCCAACCAAATTAAAATGACTGACATCATTTTAAAAAATGACATTATCATCCTTCTTTTTAACCTTGCTGTGCTAAAATAGGTAAAAAAAATCTTTTTCCGTCCGGGATATTTTCCTTCATCTTGGAGATCTATTTAAAGTTTAGTCACAGTCTAACAGAGAGAGGTATTTTAGCTCAAAATGAGAGAAGTGAGCCAGAGGTCTGCAGGAAACCCCAGTCCACATACTCCGTACATCTCACAGCATCCCAAACCCATGCTGGTTTATTTCTGAGGATCTCTCCCAGGCAGCCACGGCTTAAGGAATCCTACTGCATTTCTGGAACAGATTCAAAAGCACAACATTCTATCTTAATTCTTTTCTGTCCTCTCACGCAGCATTCAGAACTTGAGCATCTCAGAACTGCTGATCTCGGACACAGTGTTGTCCCTGGTGTTGAAGGGGAGGGTATTCCATAAATGAGCAGCACTGCATTGGTTACCTCATGTCTTCACTGAATCTCTGTAGGGGGCTGAATATAGAGGGAGTAGGATGGGGAGCGAGATGAGCCGCAGAAGGGATCTGAACTATCTGAAGGAGGGAGAAGGAGAGCAGGTCTGACTCTGCAAGATCTCCCCCTGTTTCTGCGCCCCGAGGGATTTCCACCCCCATCGCTGGCTCTCTGCTAGCTGCAAGAAGGGAGTCCCTGTGCCACAGACAGACGAGCTCGTTGCAAAGCGTCACGCAGAGCACACAAGCGGGGCTGTCCAATCAGGGGTGGCATTTTTCACATCTCCCCTCTCATCCTGCCAGCCCTATCTCCATCCTCAGCCGGAGCCGTCTGCTGCCGGAACACACAGCCAGCCGCGGGCTTGCGGCACCGCCACCTCCTTTCGGGGCACGCGAGGAGACGGGCGCTCCACGGAGCGTTTAACTGCACATCATCAGCGCCCCTGCGCTGCCCGAGCCACTGCGGGCCGGGCTCGCACCACGGCGGAACAGCAAACCGGAGTTGCCCCGGCTTCCCCCGAGCCCGAGGGACGCTCAGGGTCCCCCCCGAGGTCTCCGCTGCGCGCCCCCCGCCNCCCCTCGCTGCCCGGGCTCAGGGGCGGCCTCCGTGATCCC
This sequence comes from Cisticola juncidis, assembly GCA_013400215.1. Taxonomy (NCBI): domain Eukaryota; kingdom Metazoa; phylum Chordata; class Aves; order Passeriformes; family Cisticolidae; genus Cisticola; species Cisticola juncidis. The sequence continues at coordinate 790,404 of VXBR01008458.1, forward strand.
CGCCGCAGCCTGCGAGCGACATCGCATCCCGGGAGGGCAGCTACGTGGACAGGGAGACAGGCAAGGGGGGGCTGGACACGGGGGGGACGGGACGGGACAGCGGGGGAGAAGAGGAGACGAGGAGAAGCCGTTAGTGCAGTTGCAGATTGGACACAGAAATACACTTCAATCGCGTGTGCTGTGTGAACGGAAATAAAGTGACTACACTCAAAAGTTCCCCCCTCCCCTTCCCTTAGGAACAGATTTCAGCTCTTGGCTAAAAGCAGCTCTGTCAGCCCACAGCCGTCCGGGATACGTCCCTCATCTTATCCAGGTCAGGAGAATCCTGGGCTCCCGACTGCCCGTGTGCTTCCAAGAGTGATGGACGGGTTTGGGCTCTAAGGGAAGAGACGTCCAACCTGGAAAGCGCAGCTAGAAGCAAACTAATTAACATGATCAAGGGCAGCGTTCTTGGCAGGTTCAAAACAAGCATAACCTGGAGCATAGCTTAAGCGGTGTTGGAAAAAGCTGTTTGCGCTCCTGAACAGCTTCGTTCCCAATTTACCATAAGCAAACCCAGAGAGACACTATAGCAGAGCCCGCCACGGAAAGCTCGATTGCTTTGGTTTTTTCATTCACAATCCCCAGTAAATATGCATGAAGACAGTTGTTCAAGCAAGCTCAGCTCTATGTAGGACGCTGGCGCGCCAGGCAAAGCAGCCGGCGGTCCCTGACCGGCCCTCGGTGCTGGGGGAACTCGGAGCGCAGCCCCGGCACCGCCGAGAGCCCTGCCCGGAGCCAGCCGGGGTCCCCGCACAGGCGATACTTACTGCATTCTCCCTCCACATAGTTCCAGTTTAAAGATCCTCAAAGTCATTTCAGTAGATTCCTTTGCAAACAATGAAGTGGAAAACAGGTCCCCTAACGCCTGGATTTCATCCTGCAACTTGTTCCCACCGCAGTAAATAGCAGCCCGGCAGCTCTTTATCGCTTGAAATCCCGCATGATCAAGTTTTAGCAGAGCCATTGCAACTGAGATTCGCTCTTTACTTTTGGCAGGAGGCATTTGAGCGTCTTCATCTTTTTTTCTTTTTTTTTTTTTCCCCCCTTTTTTTCTTTTCTTCTCTTCCCTTCTGTTAAATCGCGATGTTGCCGCCGCAGTTCCCCAGGACGGCGGGCAGAGCCCCCGCGCTGCTCTCGGCTCTCGGGAGCACTGGCGGCACGGCCCCGTGGAGGTGCGGCGGCTCCCCCCGGGGCCGCCTGCGCGGCGCTGCGGGCTCCGCTCCGCCGCCCCCGGCACCGCCGCCCTTGCAGGGGCGCAGCTCACGGCCGCCCTGTCAAACCGAGAGCAGCCGCGGATANCCCGCCCCTCTCTGCTGGCACAAGCCCCGGCGAATGAGTCAGACGCAGGCAATCGGGGGAGGGGGTGTCAGATCTGGGGGAACGGCGAGAACACCGGGTTTGGGGCACAGGAGCGGCAAACTCGAGCGCTCTCCCCGCAGTAACATCCCCGGCGAAAGGTTGGTAGCCCGGGAAACCCCAGAGTGTTCTCCTTTCCCTTGATGCAGGCGCTGTCAACCAGAAATCCCTGCCGTGGGGCTCAGGGGAATGAATGTGGAGCAGCAGCTTACACACTAAAAGCAGCCCTAAAAGCTCCAGACAGCAGCCAAATATCACAAAAAAGCTCTGTAGAAGTTAGCTCCATCTGGGCATCCCTGCTGCTCTGTCCTTCTTTCCATTTCAAAGCCCGGAGCCTGTTTCTCCATCTCCCATTCCCCTCTCACAGCTCTGGAGTCGGACCCACCTACCCTTGGAGCAATTCTTGCCTCCCTGCCCACGCCACAGCCCACCTAAACCTCCCTCCACCACACACTGCTGTGCTTTCTCCCTCACTCCATTGCTCTCCTGCTTTTTCCTTTCCACCATCCTGCTCCAGCTGCCACAACTTATTTGGCTTTGCACAAATGAATGTGCCAGCTAAGTACCACAGAGGGATGGCCTCTTCCATGCTCCATCCTTTACAGCCATGTTCCTTCCTGCACTGGATACTTCAGAGCAAGGCAAAGTCACGCATTGTGACAGACTCCCCACTTCTATGCCAAAGGAAACTTTTGGGTTCCAATAGGATAATGCCAAGTGCTCACCTGCTGAAGGTTGCTTTTCACTACATTAAGTCACAGAACACCAAGAAATCTCTCCCAAAGACATTTAACAACACATCAGCTTTACTGCTCTTGACAGTCTCATCACTGAATTCCCTGATAGGTCTATGCCTGATTCTTTTACCTCCTTTGAAAGATCTCACCTCCTAACTTATTTAGGGATTACTTCCTCAGACATTACATTAGTCTTTCTAAGCAAAGCAATTATGCAGCTTCAACTGCCTTTTTTTTAATGTTTGATGTTTTAATGCATCTCTGCATTTCACCCTGGATGAACATTTTCCCCCTGTAAATATTACAGTGATGTTTGTCACGGTTACTGGAGATGAGGTTGCAGTTTCATCTTTGTGTAAGGGTTATTTCAGTGTTATCATTCAGAAGATTTACTAGAGCAACAGCAAAAACAGATTCAAAATCCTCAAATGCAAGTGAAAATCACAATGGTGAAAAATTGCAGCTCTAACATTAGCCTATGTTTAAAATATGAAAAGGAACATGGTGGTTTGGGGAAATACTTAGTATACAATATACTGTGTACACTACACTGAGTCTAATGGTGTGAAAGACCAATACAAGAAATACCCACATTTTCTAGCTTCAGAGATATATGGTTTTCATTAATCTAAATTTAGAATGAGTTTAGCATTATTTCCAAATATTTTCCCTCAATTACTCATAAAATTTTGTGAAATATCACGATAAAACAGTCCAAATTTACAAATTAGAATTAGAATAGAACGTATTAAAAATTTGTGCAAACACAGTAGGATTAATCTTGGCAATACATACGCAGTCTTCCCAAAATCTTCGCCAAATTCAAGCAGATTACTGCCTACAGAATTGATCAAATGCTGCAAAATTAAGACTGCTGCTTTAACAGACATTCACACTCCGTCTCTAGGTATATTTACACAGTTTAAAATTAAAGAGCTGCAAACCTGGTAAGAAGTCAACTTCACTAAGCAGAAACAAGAAAACAAAACCTGCATTTAAGTGTCTGACTCTTGTAAATTTGGTATAAGGGAACACTTCAAAAGCACTGTAACAAACACATCCCTGCACGTGGGGCATTGAGCATCTTCATGGACAACATTTATTCTGGAAGGCAAGTGGATTGATTCCTAAATGATTGCCTTCTCCACATGGACAGCTCTGCACTTTTCTAAAAGCAGCTACAACACAAGTTCAAGAAGTTTGGAATCTTGCACTCTGAGGATATTCTCCACCTGAAGTTCCCCTACCAGGCCTGCCTCCTACATAAACACGTTTAAAGGTCAGGAACTTTCTTCATACTCTGTTCCTTCTAACATCAAATTACAAAAAGGTTTCCTCTTTCTGAAAATGACCTGTTGCAGAGAGCCCTTGCCAACAGAAACAAGCAGCCAAACTGTCAGGTACAAGCAGTGTTACCAAAGCAGGGTCTGATGGGCTGGTGCTCCTTAGTGAGTGACACTAACCTGCTCTCTATTTGCTTTACTGTACCAGCTGAAAGATGCTCAACCTCACAATGTTAAACACCTAAATAAGAAGTCAAATTAAACCTCTACATTCCAGAAAATGGCTCTATTACTTTCCTCTTGCTTTTAGAAAGTGCAGGTAAGTAAACTAAGTATAACCACACTCTTTAAAAAACCAAAACTCTTCTCATGAAATGACATCAAAATTAGTTTAAAAATACTACATTTAAGCAACAATTATTGCCGCTCTACTATCAATACAGGTAGTCTTCTTTGTAGTCTTCTTTGCAAAAGTTTAAGACAATTTGAGAGATCTCTCAAACAAGTGGCAGGTTTCCTCAATAATCCTTGCTATGTGAAAACTCCATTGCCAACAACTTCCTAAATTTAATCAAACAAAATGGTAATGAGATATTACAGGCTGGGTTAAGGGAGAGAAGCTCACTTGGAATTCTTTCCAAATTTAAAAATGTTTTAATTCCAGCCATTTTACATTTAGGTCCTCTTGCTGTAGCTACTAACAATTTATTTATATGCTTCTTGTCTTCCACAATGTCTAAATTTCACCTACCCTGACAAATGTGCCCAACAGGAATGAAAAAGTGACATTGATGCAAAGTCATTTTTCAGTACCACACAGGATCAGGTCTGAAATGAAACCACTTGACTCAACAAAAACTTAATGCATAGCAAACAAGGATACAGTAACATAAATTTACTCTTGGGAGGCTGCAAAGTTACTTACATGCTAAATGAAATCAAAGTAAAAATGGGAAAGAACCGAATTGTTTTCAAAGTTGCTAAAACATTTTGTCACAGATGGCCCTCTTATTGAAAACTGGCGCAGCTCCTCATTTGGCAGTGCTCTTTCTTGCACAATTTACCAAGTCATGCATGAAATGATGGCCTTAAGCTACTCTCAGTTTTGCAAAGGACATGAGCTTGCTGCCATGGAAAAAAAGAGGAGGCAACATCAGTGAGTGGAGCTTGGGGCTGTTACAGCACTTCAGCTTCTCTGCAAACAACCCCCAGCAAGGAGGGAACACTCCAGGGACTGCACAGCCAGAACGGCCCCTTTCCACCTCACCTCTGATTATCAGAGCTATTCAGGACTCACCAGGATCGTGCCTCTGCCTCTTCTGTAATCAATTCCCCATATCAAAATTAATCTTCAGATGTATTTCCAAACTCTTCTATGCAGCTCCCAAGAGGAATTCTTTTTTAGTCAAATCTAACTCTAAGGGTCAAAACAGAATTTCATCATGAACTCTACTGTTTAATTAAGGCAGCTCTATTAACAAAGATCTGTGTCACAGCAATGCAGTCCTGTGAAGACCTGTGTCAGCACCAATCCCATTACACACTGAACTGCCTGCACAAGGCCTGGGCTTCAGGGAACTGAATCAGGTAAATACTAGTTTAAGACTGCCTCTCTTCTTCCCCCACTGCACTCTCCCATCAGAAATTTCCCAGAAACTGGGAAATATTAGTATAATTCTAATAAAATCTTCTAGGAACACCCAAGGAAACACCTGACTGCATGGCCAGTACAGCTTATTCCTTAGTGCCTACAGCAGTAAGGAACAGTCAAAAATTGCCAGTAATAATTCAGGGCCAAAACATGATCTCCTAACTAAAGCAGTAAGTCTTTACAAACCAGATTTTTTAAAAATGCCATTTGAAGCTTCCTCTTCGGTCACCCTAAGCCATACAAATCTGCCTCATGCATCTATTATGGACAGTGTGATGAGCCTCCCAGACAAGCAGTTACTACCTTGTCTTAGTCTACCTAAAGGATGCTCAGATTTTGGAAGTGTACAATGACTGCAGTAGTTTTGCTCTTGCCTCACCTGGAACATCCTATGTGTACCCACATTTGAGAATGGTCTACCTTTATAGAGATTTTATATAACTAAAAGACCCCTGTTTATATAGCTTATGTATATGTTCAAAATTTTACCAAAAATTGGTTGAAGTTAGAGATTTTTATATTTTTGATCTTTAGATGAAACGATATTCATGTATTAGGTATTCAAGGGGCTGGACAGACTTGTTAAGTTTGAAAATAATAATTAGAAAAATACCCTCTGAATATTGCAGACTTTCATGCAATATTATGTTATTTTATATAAATTTTGTTTTAACATGAAAAAAATTACTACTTATGACTGATAAGAGCCAGTAGTGACCCCTCATACATTGTTCATTGGCAGAACTTGTTTGCTAAAAGAAAGTTGTGCTGAGTGGGAAGCACCAAGATGCCTACACTGCATCTGCTTCTCAGCGCTTCACTAAGCAAATTCTTAGGCAGTTGAGACTTTTCTAAATCTAGAAAATCAAATTTAGTAAAGGTCAGTGGAAGCTTCTTATCAGCGCAAAGTTACCTCAGCTCTAGCTGGAAGATATTTTTAAGATGAGTAGTATTTTGCTCCCTGCATCCAACCCATCTCTCAATTGAAGGCACTGGCTCTATTAAAACTAGGTGCTAAAGGCTTATGAGACATCTGAGCCAGTAGGAATAGATCCAAGATAGAAAAATCCCCCTTGAACTTAAATTACAGTTCCACATGATGAGTCAGAGCCTTCTGTCACCTATTTCTGCCATCCAGGCTACATGGCTTTTGTTCATATACAGGAATGCTATTGAGCACTTGAGTATGAGTTTTCTTTAAAGTGCAATTATCATGGTGCTTCTAGGTCCTGCCTTTTATCTGCTTTTGCTACAAAGAAACCCCATTTTTTGCCTAGTGTAGAAAAAATGCCTCCTGCTCTTCCCTGCCCAAGGAGAACTCCAGGCTGCAGTGACAATAATCACAACTGTGATTACTAGCACATCTAATCAGTTTCATTCGATTGTATTTTCAAACCTTGACTTAATATCACTGGTGGAAACAATGAGCAGAAAAGGAGGCTTTTTAAATAAAATAACATATTAAAACACATTTGTCTCCTACCTAAAATGCAGGCTTCCCAGGTGACCACATTTCTAGGAACTGATATCCAAATTAATTACCATAGTTCTGAAATGTCTTCCCAAGAAAAGCAGATGCTATTTTACCTGCCTCTAAACTCTTGTCTGACTGATGGGTAGCTCTGCAACATAAAAGAAAATGCTCAAGTATATATTTTGAACTATAAATATCCTGTTTATTTTACCTGACCATCTACATACAGTAGAAACATTCAGCAACATTCAAACACAAGCAGGATCTTTTTTTTTAAGCAACAATTATATGTAAGAATCATCTAAAAAACATAAACACCTGAAGTTACTTCACTAACTTATTGAAAAAAATCAGTCCCAGAGCCACTTTCTGGAATTAATTTACAATTGGTTAATTTTTATAAGCCAATTAACTGTAATCTCACTCGGCAGACGGCTGTGTGCTATCTACCCTCACACAACTATTTCTGTTCCCACCAGTCCTTTCTATCACACAGACTCCAAAATAACTGTGATATATGTAGGAACAAGAATATTGCTCCAGTTTAAAGCCTGCCAGATCTTATCTTTCATCTGCAAAGATCAGACAGATTTCTTGCTTTCTTGATTTTAGCCAGAAAGCTAAAATTATGGAAGATAACCAACAAGACAAGACTTTCTTTTTAGACTCCTTGCTGAATGGGGAACAAATGCCCTGTTCCAAGGTACACAACACAAGACAAAGGTTCAGGAGCTGCTCCATCTGTGTTTACCTTGTATTTCTTTCACCTTTACACAGACACTCCCATCAAAATCCAAAAAATGTTAGTATTTGCACGTCAAACAGCATTTTCTCATGCAGTATCCCAAGGAGCAGAAACTGAATACAGTATCTACATTCTTTTGAAAATTTCAAAACACACTGGGTTTACATTGACCCCAAGTGTTAAAGTAATAACCACTTAACCTCAGTGATCTCACTGTTGTCCTAGCTCACAGATTTGTTTCATGGCTCCAAGTTTTCCTTGAAGCCAGTCTGAAAACTTGCAACATCATATTTTTACCAACTGACTTTTCATCTGTGCTGGTTATCAACATTCATCCTTGAACACAGGTGAAAGAGCTGTTCAACCCAAACATTTCAAGGTTCAAAAACAAAATGAAAAATAGACTCAGTGTTTACTCTTTGCAGAATTTTCAGCTTTTATTCTTACCCCAGCTGAACAAAATGTTTTTTAATTACATTAATTCCTACACTGCTGTTTACTCTAGGAGTAACTGATAAGAGGGAAAAGGTGATTTTTTTTTTTTTTTTTAAATAATCCCATTTTGGGGATGGGACATCTTAATGCTCTGAACTAGGATTTGACTCAGTTTTCAGACAGGACACATGGAGTGGGTTTTAAGCAGGTCATTTTAACCTTTCATTATTTTGAAAATGTCTCCATATAATTTAAAAGAGTTCTGTTGGTGCCTTACCTTCTGCAAACCTTTATCAACTCCACCACTCATCAGCATGCACAGCTGCATAAGGACATTTAAGGATGTTCATTTTAGCTCACCTAGAACATGTGTTTCACTTACTCCAGCTCTGTGCCATGACAAACACTACAGTATTTGAAAAAGGCAAAATTCCCTGATGCTGACAATCATTTGCTCTTTAGCACAGCCAGTTCTTCCTGATTTAGAGTCATTAAAGCATCACCATCATCACTTACACAGGCGCTTCTGACTTCAGTATTACTGAAGAGACTATAGGAGGGTAGAGAGAGACCCCCAAGAGAAATTCCCTCCAAGAATCTTAGTGGGGCATGTTCTGAAAAAAAAAAAACACCCAGCTATCCTCTGAATGACAAAGGCTTCTGTTCCTTAAGAGATCACCTAAATTATCTATATATAAAATTGTACTATCTCAAAATATATCTTGTCATGCACACAGCATAATGTATATACCCTAACTATACCCCATCACATCAGGCAAGATTGCTGAATAACTTTGATAATTTTTCTTTTATCCAACCAACCAGACTAGGTCCATCAAGGTTTGATACTTTCAACACATGTTAAGCCTTCATATTTCTCTTAGAAGCTTTGAGATAATCTGTATTTTACCTTGATCTATACCTATGTTTTGTTTGTGAATTGTAAACTCAATGCTGTAGAGCATTGGCAAGTCCAGTGTCTTCACCAGCACAACAGCAGTCAAGTAAACAAAAGTCTATTTTACTCCCTGAAGGTCAATTAACTGCTGAGTTAAACCTCGTATCAAGATGATCAATTAAGGCACTTAGACTGCTGAGAGAGGAAAGCATAAGCAGGAATAAAGCTCAGTTTCTAGGGATAAGTGAACAGTATTTTCTCATACTGTTTTCCAAATAAGTTAATTTTATAAATGTGAGGAATAAACACACACTAGAACTGACAAATCGGCACAGATGTGGAGCCTTTCATTTTAGATATAGATCCAGAAAAGACACTAGCTTATAATGAGACAGAACATAAAGTCAAAATTGTAGCTGAACTTATAAACATTATAGTATGAAGCACTCAATTTCTAAAATAAAGACTTAAAAGGTAATAAAATTCTCCCTTCAAAAGCAAATGATTAATAATCTTTAAACTCAGCAGATATTTTAGTGATAAATGCACCAAGGGGTTTACTGCAAAAAGGAATGTTTTCCCTTATATTTCTTCTACTGAAATGACTTTTTGTGTATTCTTGCAGAAAAGGCACGGGTCATTACAATCTGATTTAAAATGAGGTCTGATTTGACAGTCGTTCACTTAGACCACTTAGACTCAACCTACAAAGCCATGATTCAAACCACGTCCTGCAGCAGCTAAATAAACACACAAGTGCCACACACAGGTACGTTCCAGTGACTCCAGAGAATGCAGAGAACCCAAGACATCCTCCAGAAGGACATGCACACAGAAGGGCTGTGCATCCATCACCTCTGGAGCACGTGATTGTTAATCTAACCACACGAAGTCATGGCTATTCTTAGCATCAGGTACGTCACTGTATTAAATGCTCCTCTTGAAGTGTCATATGCTCAGGATAATTTACTTCATTCACAAGAGCTTCTGAATAGTTAAAGCTCTGGCTAAATCCCAAAATTCCTCTATGACTACTCTTATCAAGCTGAACAGCATCCCAGTGTTCGACCTCCCTCTGAGAAAAGGAAAGGGAACAGCAGGATATAATCCACTCCCTAAAATGGATGGAAAGATGGTCTAAAAGTCAAAGGATGTTAAAGCTGCTCAAGGGGATAAAAAGCAGCTCCATACATTGATTTGCATGGCAATTACCTAACAAATGCTGCATGTCACCCAAGAAGAGCAGTCTTGCATAAGCACAGAGCCACTGCACGCTGTACCTTGTTCTATAGGAAAGGTAAAGCTGACTCCAGCCAGCTATTTCAGCAGTTACCATGCCTTCCAACTGCAGCACAGGGATGACTAAGCTCGTTAAAATTGTCTTCCGTACAGGTTGCTTATAGATTCATTGGAACTAAATCCACACAGTGAGAATTCTTCCGTTCCTATGTGGTGTAAATGCCACCCTTCAAGTCTCTTACACTTCTGTAGGCAGCAGCGAAATGATTCACTGAGACCCTAAATTGCGCTCAAATCAAACTTAACATTGTCTCAGGCTGAGTTTAAAATCCAGGCCTGCGACTGTGCTGCAGTTTCTCAGTTGGATCTAGAACACTCATCTATAATATTTCCTGGCTGGACACTTCCTTTTAAATCCTGTTGCATGAGCTAAGGAAAAATTCCCTACAGTTCTGTCCAACTGTCAGAAAGTTCAGAATGATACCAAACATATGACTGGGATATATTTGTCCTCAGAGCAAAATTCTAGCCACTATATAGAAAAAATACCCCCATCTGCACTAATATATTAAGAGAATTATTTGGATAGAACATCAAGGAAAACAGATTATTCTAGTCAACTGCATTATTTTGAAAAATAAAGTCCTATCCTACATGAAATCGTCCAAAGCTACATTAAGCATAAGCAAGTTATTTTAGTTTAATTCTGCATGGAAACTACATTCAAAACTGGGTTGAAGACTTCCAGTGCACAGATATATTTATATTGTTTACACAAAAACCATTTGAGAAGCTATCCACATAGTGTCCACATCAAATTACTTTGCCAAGGTATGATCTGTAACTACTCTTGAGTCATTAGCATGCAGCCTTGATTACTTAGTAGGCATCTAACCACAGGAAAGGAAAACAAATCACATTACCTCGTGCTGATTTAAAAATTGTTACTGGTGTAATGTGATGTAAACTGACAATGCATTACAGTTCCAGCACTGCATTGCATCAGAGGTGGAACAAGCAGGCAAAGAAACAGAGCTAAGAATAGCACATTTAACCCTTCAAGACAGTCACAACAAGTAGCAAACATAAATCAGGCAGAGCATAGATAACACTGAAGAAATCTCCTTATTTAGATCTTTACCAGACTAATCTGCTGGGGCATGGGAACATTTATAGAACATATAGCCATGCAGTCACAGCATGTGTGCACATGAACTGCCTTCAAGTACCCTGAAGTGCACACACAAACAAAACAAACAAACACATGATGCCTCCCTCCTCCCCTGGTAAAAAACTACATCTCAAATCCTTTCTGAATAGACACCAACATTTCAGTTCAAAAACTGCCTGGAGTCTTCAAGTGTTTTGCTTTGCCAAATGCAGCACTGGGATTGCTTTATTTCTCCTGATGCTTTTCTAATCAGTTTGTGAGGGCTGTGGGCATCTTCTCTGACCTTTATCATCTACTTAAGAGCATTCCAAGTTTGTAAATAGAGCTATATCTTCTTTGTCTTTAAAAGTTTACAATTACATCACTGTCATACCCTGCCTGCAAATTTCTGGAGGGAAATAAAAACAAGGAAAGAAAGCAGGTACAGGAGTATCCCTCTCCTTTCCTCTCCACACAGAACTCAAATAAGATTGTTCAGGTTTTGGCTGCCATTCACAAAGTCATACCTGAATTTGTGTTTCCATTCTCCTATATAAGTTTAAATTTCATGTGATTTTTCCTGTATGAGATTTTGAAAAAAGGCTTGAAAAGGAGCCTGAGGTATAGCCAAAGCAAGCTGAGTCTCACTGAAACACAGGCTTTAGCTATTTCACATTTTTTCAAGTGTTAGTTCCATCACTTGTGATGAACCAATTCCTTGTATGACAATACGAACAGAAGAATCTTTTTACCAACCACTTTTATGCCACTGCTGGGACCATGGATTAACTTCAATGGGTTTGAATTTGTACCTCAGTCCTGAAAATTGCCATCACTTTAAATAGGTGAAAAGGCACTAAGTGGAAGGGAAAGATGCTGCAGCACATGCCCAGACCCTAACCTGGCTGTAACTCCTAACTCTTCCAGATCACTTCCTTCTCTTCCAGCAGATGAGCATTTCTGTGTGTGTAATCAGTGTGAACCAAATTTACCCTGCCTTTACAAAAACATTCAAAATTTATGGCTCAGAGAAGCTAAGTGATCTCTGTGCAAAAGTCAGGACAGAAAAGAAAACATTTAAGTGTGGAATTTTCTCTAACTAGAGATATGTTCCCCACTTGTTGTATTTCACAATCTCTTAATACAGTTATTCACAAAACTCTTGTGATGGAGAAAAGGAGCAAATGTTTTTCCATCAGCTTCCTTGGTGATGAGTCAGTCTCCTTTTTCCTCAGCTTCTTTATCCTTACATATTACATAATAATATAGAAGTGTTCTATTTCCCATCAAGGAATATCTTGCATGTTTTTAAACACATTAAAGCAGATTTATTTTGAAGCTTTGAATTGTTTGTTAGCTTCCCCCAAAAGAAGCATTGCAAATATTGCTGTATAAATGAAGGATATTTTCAGTTCAGTGGTTAATGCAAGATAAGAAAACAATTTTGTACACTTTAAACCAGAATTGACTTTGAAGGAAACATTGGGATATTAACCTTTAAATGGCTATCTAACAATATAACATTGTTTCAAAAACATCAGGTGAAAATTATTTATGTCTCAACTGGACAATTTAAATAGGATTAAATAGCAATATAATACCTTTGGCTGACCCAAATCTGTATCTACTGAATAAATAAGTGGCCAGAAAAAAAATTATGTCCTAGTTCTACTCCTAAGTAGAACACATTGAGAACTTTTTTCTTTATGTACTCCTTTTACTGTCCTGACTTCTCAAGGAAAGTGCTGATCCTGTAGGATCCCAGCACGTCCAGAGAAGGCTCCTCTGCCTTCCTCACTGAGTATTTTGAGGAGATCAGGGAGAGGATTAATTTGTGTTAACCACTGAAATTACACCATAGCATTTATCTTATGAGCCTTACCACCATAAAGGGCAATTTCTGTACACTGACTGTTAAATGCTTTTCTCCATCACAACATTGTTGGGAATGTTAACCACTACCTCTAATATCAGAGAGCATGAATAAACAAAATTACACTTAAATATGTATTTGTTGCAGAAAGAACTTAGCTTAAATCATAAAAATATTCCCCAATAAATCCAGTTTGAATTAATATGACAGATCCTATGTCCCAGGAAGAGAAGGCATAATTTGTACAGAATTTCAATAGACAATGAGCTCCATGTAAAAACCTCACAGCAACAGGAGCAACGTCACCATAGGAAGTTCAAATTTTGAAGCAAGTAAGCAAAGGGAAAATAAATTCAACATTTTATTTTAATCAGCATATATACACTTTTAATAGAGACCTAATACTATCAGCAACTCTAAGATGCAATAAGCTCATAATTATAGAGGGGGCACAAGATTTTTTTTTTATAAGATTACCATGGACACTTACAACACGAATATTTTTAGTTGTTGTGATGCATAATCACAATGAATGCATCTACCAATCAGCAGATTTTCATTTTCTGTGGTGACACTATAGTAGACCAATATAAACTGAAGGGGGTCAGAGAGTTTCTCTTTGCCACGTTCATTTCTGCTCTTTGAAAGCTGCAGCAGTAGTTGTAGATGTCACCATTCTGCACAAATGGAAAACGCAAGACTGAAACATAAGGAACTATCAGTACTTACAGCTTCTTGAGAAGGTCTGTACAGCTTCATTTGGCAAGGAACAGTAATTGTTTTCAACTCATGAGGTGCTGGCTATTCTGTTGTAATGGATTATTCCCCCCCTCCATACTTGAAAAGCTGCATTTAGGGCTTTTTGTTTGTTTGTTTTGCCCTAGTTTCATTATTATAAATTATTGCATTTGAATCAGCTTTTGACCTAGATCCTAAAAAATGGGTATTTCTAAGCAAGCATTCAGAGCTCACATATTCTCAGTGACAGCCACAATTCTGGGACACAAGCTTAGATTAATACAGAGAGGGGAGAAAAGTATTGGGAAGTAGGTAATGATATTTCTTCCAGCTAATCTGAAATCGAAAGGGACAGTGAGCAAACACAAAAACTACTAGACTTGTAATGAAAAAACAGGCAAAACCAGTAAATCAGCTAGTAAATAGCTAGAATCCAGAATGCTGCATTCAGGGCCAGAAGAAATCTCTTGCTCAGCAGGAATGAGAAAAGGTCTACAGCAAGAACCTTCTGTTTAAAAAATCTAAACCACATACGACTAAATTTCAGAGCAGGACAGCAGAAAGTCACTCATCTAATGGTTTGTTCAGAAGCACAAATTTGGTCAGCTAAAAAAAGTCAGTTTCCACACAATCAGTCCCAATACCCAGCAGATAAAACAAAACAGATGGGTCACTGGCCATTCACAGCCCATTTCCATGATATGCATTCTCGTGGTCTATAAATAACCGAGCAGGGACACCTGCTTCCTGGCAGTGCAGTACAAGTGCCTCTACTCTTTTCTACTTTCATCATTTTCATTATGGATAAGGATAAAAAGGATAAACACAGTTAAACAATAAAACTTTTTCCTTTCTAAGATAACACATATTCTGCCACTCCAGCCTCAGTACATGCAGCCAACATCTACCACCCATTCACTTCACTGAAAACTGTTCATCCCCCAAACTAAACATACTCTGAGGGAATTCATACTGGGGGGATGGAGTAATTTTATTTTCATTTTATTTCTCTTTCTGGTAATTGCACTGAAATCACTACTAAACTGCTACTTATCCTTCAAGTATGCATATTCATTCTACTAAAAGTTACTTGCTCTGTCGTTTAAAATTTCAAGTCGAAAAATGTCAGTCGGTAAAAAAAAAAATAAATTGGAGAGTGAGTCTGGCCAATGAATTCATTCCTCCTGAAAAACCCATAGGAGCCACAGTTTAGGGGAAAAAGATGGATAATTTCTGGTGGACCTGCCAAAGGCAACTGTGGCCTTCTGTTGTGGACACAAACAAGCTGGTAAGGCAACCTGCTCTCCCAGGATTTCATCGTTTATTCCGTTCCAAACAGCTCATCCATGTCTTTGTGACATTTGTGAACAATAAGCTTAAGAGCTCATGAAATCCACTGAGCACAGGCAATTGGAGGAGCAGAAGAGACTTCTGCCACTGAACACTTCAATAAAGTGTTTCAGCTGGCCATGTCCACAGCTGCATTGCCCAAAAGCCAAGGGGTAATGTCCTTTCACAATGCAAACAGGCAGCACTACCTGCCAAAAGCCATTTCTGTCTTGTTTCTTTCTTTTATTCCAACCACTCATACCTTTTTTGCAGATCTGGATGAAATAACTCCTCCCTCTCAAGATTTACAACCTCAAAACCCATCCACCCTTCTTCAAGCATCTCACCTCCTACTCAAACATCATCTTTTTGCTTTGTTTACTTTCGAACTCCCTAACACATTTTCATTATCAGCTAATCAACTTCATGTTCCTTTTAGTTTGTTTTCTTCTCCCAGGTTTTCTTAGTACCTACCTACCCTTCTCACTTGATAACAGAACAAACACACCAGAAATTTCTCAAAAAGCTGCTCTTCTGAAAAATAAATGTTTCCATAGGGAATACCAACTCTAATTAAAAAAACAACAACTCAACATAATCCACATTTCTAAATTCCCAGTTAGAACCAGTAAATGACCCAAAAAAGAAAACACTGTAACAATACTGACCTAAAATACAAAACCTCTGATTCAAAGCCTTGATTTACACAATGCTGCAGAGCCTGGCTCCCTATTTAGGAAATCTGGAAGAAAATGGTTTCTCTCCATGCAGAACATGAAAAAAAAAAAGTATCAAAGTTTGGAATGAAATCATGCAAAATGAGAGAGCTTCCTGTCTTGCTACAGTAACAGTTAACTAAAATTTGAAAAGAGAAGAAAAAAGGAGGACCTAGGAGAGAATAATGAAAATCCACATTCTTCACAGTCCACACAGTCAGGAAGAATTTAGCCTTCACTAATGACTCATGCAAGTCTCCCTATAATTCCACTCTTGCCTTCTTCTCCAATGTCCTACATACTGCATCTATTTGTTACATGCAGTTTATGAATTTTCTGAAGCAGAAATTTATTTTCCAGCAAATATTTATAAAGCTAATATACAAATAAATATAAATACCTGCATCAAACAAGCTGCAGATGACTGTTTCCATATTTGCTTCCCATTTTGCATCAGAAGTCGCCCTCAGACAAATCTGTCACACTCTTACAACCAAAGTCATTTCTGTCACCATTTGGGCTATCAGCCCAAATCCATGCAAAATTAAGTCACAATGCAACTAAACCCCTTGAGACTTAAGTTTAAAAACTAAAAACAGCCAGCATACATCACTTCATGCCACCACCAATGGCATTAGACCAACTCGGAGTCACAGACTAATGTCCTCCAACCTGCAAGGAATTCTGGCCAAGATCAACAGTAATACTTTATAACACAAAATATGAGCTTGATTTTTCTGCTTAATTGTTTGAACAAAGAGAAAGTATTTTCCCTTCAATGGAGTCATTTATGAAAAGAAAAATGTTACTCTTCTATTATCAAAAAAAAAAACCCTTATGTCTCTGCACTGCCTAATAATTATATTAAAAATTTAAATGCTCAGATTTTCCTAACTGGGAGCATGAATGTCACAGTTAGCAGTCAGTTCAGGTAACCATGATTGCTGTACACATTCCTAGTCCAGTACTCATTCAGCAGCATTGGAAAACATTTATTTACCACTAAAGCAGTTGGGAGACGGGTATAATAAACCATTTTAATTAACACTTATTCATCACCACAACATAGATAAAGCATTTTCAAAGGTTTGTTTTCCAGCTCTGAACGAGTTCATTTTTAGTGATTTCTTTAGCTTTTCTAAATTAAATTAAAAGATTTTCCAACCTACATTTAATATCCTGTCCTTATGGCCACAGCTGAAATAATGTTTTAGAATGAAAGATGGATGGTGACCGTCAGTGAATGGTGGTGCTGAGCATTGCCCAGTGCATGATTCACACCACAGCCCGTTCTGCAGCTGGATTTCCATTGCTGCTGTGCAATGCAAGGGACACACACTAAACTGCCACTGACTAATGGGCACTTTCTCTATTTTATTCACAGGACAAGTAATAAAGCAAAAGGGAATTAATTTGCATTGCCCAAGGATTTTACTCCGTAGCTGACTTTTCCTCTCACTTGGATGCACTTACCTGTATGCAGAGGTAGCAATAAAGGAAACTCTCTGGAAAAGGTTCATGAATATTACAGGTTCCACAGTCAAGCTCTGCACTAACCAATAAAGCAAGAGACACCTGAGCACAAATCTCTGCTTCATACCCATCCTGACCAAAAAATATTAGGAACACCACTTCGTAATGTTTCTATTTTTGCTATGTACAATCTGAGGAGTAGAAGTCAGTATTTCAAATCAGAGCTACCTCTCAAATTTAATATAGATTTCACCTAAGTAAAAACTGAAATGTGACACCTTGAGCTTTCTTTACACCCTTTCTAGGAAACAACTTGTATTTTCTCCAGACAAGATTTTATGTATTTTTCAGACCATACCTTACTTGGGTCATTACTAGATTTTTTTTTTTTTCACCCAGGGTGGGAGTTGAATGTTGCTTGGGTTTGGAATTTTGATACCCACCTATTTCAATAAAAGGAATGGTGAAGATTTCCACCACTGCTTATTCAAGAATTAACAAATCTTGGACTCACATCAGTTAACACTGATATTCAAGAGACCCTGATTATAAACTCATGCGGAGTCTAGGAAATTAAGTAATAATTTATATTTTTGGTTAGGCTCTCAAATTTGAAAGCCTATCTAAACTTAGTAATTTGCCTCTCTCTACTGTGTATTACTTTATTCCACATGCTTCGTTCTGTTGCTAGTTACAGCTTAGCTATTTTGCACATTTAAGTATATAATTATAAAGTGACCTTCTTCCAAATGTTGTACCAAGACCTTCAAGAAGCATGTCAGAAACTACAGTCTCATCTAAAGCACTTCAGCCTTGCATGAGATGTAAAAGCAACAGATTTCTGTATTTTAATATTAATCAGATGCTTTATATTGGTATGAAAAGGCACATAATATCAGATACATTAAAATAAACATTTAATTAATTATTTTTTCAGTTGTCCTTAGTAAGGGGTCAAAATCAGCATCCTTCACAAACCTCTTCCTCCTTCTCCTGTCCCTGTGCCCACAAACCCACAGTTCCAAGGAATTCTAGAGCCTTGTGCAAACACCATAGAAGTAGCCCTGTTGCCTATGGAAAAAGGTACACCACACACATTTTGGAGATTTTATTTCCTTTTCTTGGATAAAGTAAATTTTCTTGACAATTTGTGGTTTTTTTTAAAAAAGTGGGACAAGGCCTTAAAAAATACCAGATGTTCCACTGAGCTTCCAACAACTGATGCTACACAGTGTAGCCAGAATTAGAAAGCTTCGGTGATGGCACATGCTGCATCAACTTCAGGAATCTGGTTTACAGGACCCTCAAAAAAAAATTACAAGTTCTGCAACAGTAAAGCCTCAATGCTTATTTCATCTCAAGGGAATTTCTGTCACAATGGTTAACTCCACAATAAATTATTATTGACTCGCTGTCAATAAATTTAATTCTTCATAGCAAAATCAAAATCCAGGCGAAGAATATAGGAGTAGAAAAAAATAAGGCCAAAAACAGAACCCTTGATCTTTTGAATAATTTCTAAGCATTAAAAAACTGACTGAAAATTAATGTATAAGTGCTTTGACCTCTTCTGCTCAGAAAAGAAAATGGATGGGAGAAAATTTCTAAGAAAATTTCACTGATAAATCAAACTGCTCCCATGATCTGAAATACATTATCAAAACTCAACCAACCTGACATAACCTCAAATAATCCAAGCAGCCACCATTTCCTTCTAGAACTATAGAAGCACTAACTTGCTATTCCTGAAACATTGCAATTCTTTTTACACCACAAAACTCCAGTCTAGTCTCCCATCAGTCACCTGATCCTTAGCTTCAATCTTTGAGCAGCAAGTTCGTCCATAAACAAACTGCTTTATTTTAATTCTGAGGCATTAAGATGAGTCAAGGAGGTTGGCAGGCAGTCAGTTTTTCACTGACCTGTAAGCACAACAGGAATTTTAATACCCACTTCACTCATTTAGCTGACCCAATCCTCAACAGCACACTTACTAATTACAGTTTTAAATCCTGTAAAGTAGTTTATCCTTTATTATAATAGCCTATTACAAACACTGAGCTGTAGTGTTAAAATTTTTTGGAAAACTGCCTCACCACCAGTTTTTCAGACAGTATCTGCAGTTCTTCCATAAACATTAAAGCATTATTCTCTTCTCACAGCACTAAGCATTAAGAAAGGATGTAATTAACTTTGTATCAAAAGGATTGCCAAGGCCTTCAAGAGTTAGCATTTTTTAATGAGATAGGAAAAAAAAAATATTCAGGATTTTTCCTAAAATCGAGATCCCTTCTTTTGCATCTCTGCACAAGCTCTCAAGAAAGGAAAAAGGAAAACAGAAGAATCACAATTGCATTTCAAGAAGCTCCTAGCATGTCCAGACTAAATTAATAGATCGGAACAGAGATGTCAAGAATACAAAAAGCATAAACAAGAAGATGCAAAACCTATTTATGGACTGTGGCTTCTCTGCACACTTTAAGGAAAAAGGTACTTTACTGTCTTCTGTATCTCACACTGCAGAATGTACGGGCACACAGATTGAGTCTCAGGGGTTTGTGTTTGAGCTTGAGGTTTTGGGGTTGCAGGGGGGTTCCATTATTGAGATATACAGGAAAACTGAAATCAGCCTCCCTTTAAATTTTGGTTGTCTCCAACTACCTCCATTCCAGGTAGAGAAAAGCACCCCCAGAGCAGCCAGCAAACTGGAGCTGTGAGGATGCAGCCCACACCCCCTACTGCCATGGGAGCAGCTCTGTGCCAGGCCAGAGGCTGAGCTGAACTCAAACCAATATTCAGCAAGATTCTGCTGGCCTGCAGCAAAACCAAAGTTATATTGCCATTGCCAGCCAGAGATCACAGGCTTCTTATGAACCCATCCTTTCCAGCCTCAGGAGAGCTCCGGACTTGTCTTGGTCTGTCTGGAGATCAAACTATTGGTGCTATTGCTGGTTTTAGTTACAGCTTAGCTTTGTGCAATTGTGTGGACCTATTCTCACAGTAACTGCAAATATTCCTCCAATTAATGTAGCATAATAACAGGTAGTTGTGCATTCCAGAATAAACTGTTTACAACCCTAGAATAACAATGTCATATAGAGTAGCTCAGGCACAAGATGACAAAGGGCTTGAATCTAGAAGCACAGGAAATTAAAAGAGATCTCAACTACATTCAGCTCATGAATAGTTGATGACTGGTCCTTAAATGCATGCAAGTTTCAGAGCTGGGTAAAACTAGATATGACAAAAAAACCAAAGAATAACCATCCAATATATAAATGTATGCAGTATTTATGACTTTTGGGAAATTCAGCTGTAATGTGGAGTTCCAGACACATGAAGAAGGACTAAGGAGTAAGCATGCACTAAAAACAGGATTAGCCCCAAAAGGGTTCTACAAGAAGACAAAAACAGCATCATCAGTATCAGTTTCCTTCTTTGGAATGTTGCCAGGCTGTCACTTCCCTCCCATTCCTTGTTGAGCAAAGCTGCACGTGTTGACCTTAGGACACAGAAGGGTGGCAAATGGATGAATGAAAAAGCAGAGGGCAAAGGGGGTAGATACAAAGGTGCATAGAATAATTTTATGGTGACTGAGATATTTTCTACAACAGTACCCTCTCTGAAATACTTATTCCTAGGCTAATAATAACTCTTTGATTAGACTATCAAGACTTTAATTAGGCTAACAATAAACTCCAGGCTTTGCCTTTGCATATGAAGTGTTTCTTCACACCACAAGCTGCACAAGGTGCAATGCAGGAATTCATGCAGCCAGAAGGAGAGTGCACCAAAAGGAACGATTTAAAAAGGGGAAATCCTGAGCCAGATTCTATTTCAAAGCCTCTTCACAAATCTCCAGTTAAACAGTCAAATAAAAGACATCATTTCATAAGCAGTTGCATCACTGATAATAAATCTTTTAATTTCAAGGTTTTTCTGCATATGAATGAGGTATCTAAAAGTAGCTAAAAATCACATATAAAGGGTTGTATTTTTATTACTCAAGAAGAAGTACGCAAACTGCTTATTAGCACCAAAATTAAACTGATTTAATATTTATCTCTAAATGAAAATCTGGTAGCAGCTGTGCACTAAAGACACTTATGAATAAACTGAAGTCAATTTACTTCTCTAGTCATGTACAGTACCCATTTTAGAGATACACTTAAGTGTATCTCTTGATTATCTTATCCTGCTAAAATGTTCTAAGAAAACCAGCGACTTGCTGATCTCTGAGAAGTGGAAGTTGACTAGAAACACTGTCCTTGAAACAATACATGGGGTTTTGCAGAAATACCTGGCAACATTGTTCTGCCTTTACATAAGCTTTCCTACTGTTTTAGAGAGAATAGTGATTAGCATACATATGAGTATGGGCTGACATCAGCATTTTTACTGTCAAGTACGTAAATGAAACACAAGCACGGTAAGCAACAATTTTATATTTACTTTAGAGCAGTCACATATCAGTAACAAACACTACCTGATTATTCAAAATAGTATTCAGATTAGTGCATTTTCCTTTTTTTTTTTTCCTCTTTTTTTCCTTTTTTTGCAGAGTGGTAGAGCTAACGGGCTTCTTTTTTCACAGCCACATCCATTTTCTCTGCAAGGAAGTTTTGTTCAAGCAGCTCAGTTTCTGTTTATCCAGTTACTCAGCTACTTAAGCATTCCTTCAGATCAAATAGCACTGCACAATGAAGGTAACTTCAAAATGATTGCCAGAGGTCAAGATACTTTAAGACGTGCAGAGTATGGGCAATAGGACAGTACAATATATAGAGAGCAGTGCTTCCATTAGCATACACAGGCACTACATGGTTTTTCCATATAAATTTCAATAATGAAACTACAAACCAAAGTAAGGTAGTCCTGTGTAAGGAGACCAACTTAGGAAAGGCAATATGTTTGGAAAATTTAGAATAGTAACACTGAATACTCTGTTTGCTGATCTGTGCCTTTTTACATGCCTGCACATCTGTGGGGGACTTGTTTTGTGCTCTCTTAGAGCATCACCCACCCAGAGCAGGACCCAGTCACCTACAGAACACTGCTCTGCCACTTCAGACCACAGAATTAGGACCCACTTACAAGCATTAACTTGTAAAGTTTCATTGAATTTCAGGAGACACTGGAGGTGTCTACAGTGGGAATCCTACATTAGAGATTCCTGATAGAGACAGTGGAGCTCCTTTAGCTTACCTATTCTCCGAGTAACCTTGAAGTGTTCTGCAATTCAGCTATCAGTGAAGGAAGCAGTGCTCTGTCCTCTTCTGCCACAGATATTAAATGCAAATTTAGGGCAGGCTGAAGGATTTTGACAAAAGTGCAATGCCAATCTTAAATGTTGTGTATTACAGAAGAATTTGTAAATCTTTGCTCAAGACAATTGCATGATTTATATAAAGATCTAGATTACTCTGTGCTGTATCTTATATTCATGGAATAGAAGGCTGTGAAAAATCCATATAAATGGAATTTTATTAACCCTTTTTATTTTAATTGTCATTATAAGTGATGTCTACTGACCAACACAGCCAAAATCATCTTCACTATCTGCAAATATTCTTCACCTAATAAACCACATAAAATGAAATAGTAGAGAACCAAACATCATTAGAATTTGCAGTTAACAAAGTAAACGCTAATCTTCATTTGAATGTCTGGAAACCACTGCACATTCTCCAAAAGTAACAGCCATTATGTAGGAGAGGCAAACTGTATTTTTAGTAACATGACAATTTATGCACAATGCTCTTCTGCAACCAAAGCTCTGGAAACAAGAATAAGAGAAAACGGGAAAGCTATAACAGAAAACTGTTAATACAGGGGGAATTAATAAGCACAGGGAAGTATAGGCAAAAAATACAACTGCTGAAATGTGGCTGAAAAAAATTTGTCAGGGACATTGAGCTGTTATAATAATGGAATACATCACCCTTTGAGATTACAAGAAAATGTCAAAATTGCATTTTTCCCTTGTTCTATCGAGTCACAGTAAAAAGATGACATGATTAAACAAGGCAAGGAAAGAACATTGAAAATATCACAGAGGTATCTCACATGTTTTGCTATCATATACTTTCAATAATTCATGGCCAAGTTAATTTAAGTATTTTAGAGATACTTAAGAGTACAGCCAACTACTCAGTAGCAAGTCACTACACCCCTGCAGTAGCTTTAATCCAGTAGATAAGTAATGAACTAACAGTTTAAGTTACAGTATCAATGTTATGACATTTCAGTAGAATTGGGACCTGGTTTTCAGTCTGGTCTATGATGCATCTCATGGGGAGACACATGGCAATTCTACTCGGTGTAGTTACGTCTCCACTGCAACTGACCAAATGACCCAGTTTTGACATTTTCAGTCCTTCACTCCACATGGATCTTCCTTAGGGTTTGTATACTCTACAGTGGCTGCTGGCAACAAAATATGGTACATTAGTCTGGCTTCTGGGTTTTTGTTTGGATGGTTTTTTAAAGACCTACCAAACCAGCACAATAGTGAATCATTTATTATGTTAGTTAAAATTCTGACATTCTCTATCAGAGATCCAAAGTTCTATTTAACTCCTCGAGCCACCCTCCCATGTCTCACAAGGAGATGAGTAAAGCATCTAGTTTCATGAGTAAGCACATAGCTAAAGCCAAGAAAATTAAGTAATTGCTCATCTCTGCAGTGTGTTGATAACATAACTGAAGCATGTACTGCACCTCTGAAAAGGGAGGCTGGGCAGGATCAGTGCCAAAGTTAGGCTACAGGTAAAGCCACCATCACCAAGAGCCACAGCTACTGAGCCAGAGAGCAAAATTTAGAAGTGATTTCCTGAAGTAGTGGTACTTGAAATGTAAACAAACAAACCAAATGCTTCAAAGCATATATTAGCTGCTGTATTTGCAATCTCATTTCCTGTGTAGTCTCACAAATAGGGGACTTTGCAAAGCAGAGCCTGCACTCCCAGCAAAAGCATGCCTCTGCTATTGCCTCAGCATTTATCTTCACCTTAATGCAGAGTAGCTAACAGGAGAGTTTGATGGATCATTTGGACAGAAGCAGCTGAGCAGATAAACCTGTTCTGGAGAATGGAAACTTTTTTTGCATTGTGTAATTAGAAGCAATAGGAAAGACATTGACCATGTCCTCATCAACTGGAGCAACATTCTATTACACATTTAGGTTAAAGCACATAGACACGCTTCCCTTAGAAAGTGATATAGTGTAAATGCAGGGAAGAAAGCTGTATGCAGTATCCTGGCTAGCTTTTCTAACAAAGTAAACAGGATATGAATATAATAAGTTTTGCAAAGTAATGTTATTTAAATCTGCAAAAGCCTTCCTTGCTGGAAAGTCATATACTACTAATAGAATAGAGAAGTGAATCATTGGCAAGAAAAGTTCTATATAACTGCTGTTGAATTAATTACAGCAGATCTAAAGTTATTCCAAAGTGTAACTCATGCTTATAAAGTTAATAAAGTTAATAATTTCTATTACACAGATTCAGCTGAAATTTCTAAGGATATCAAAAATACAGATTTAGATATCAGGCAAGATGTGAAAAAGTTCAGCATTTGCAAAGTCTGATCTGAGATCAAGGGCCACAGTACCACTACTGCCTCCTGCTTTCCAAACATCTACTATTAGATTCCTCCAGCCATTACAGCAACATACCAAGTCACATATATTGTCCTTAAAAAACTGTTCATTTCAGCACAGCTGTAGACCTAGAAAGGGTGATTATTTTAAGCAAATGCCAGTATTTGAGAAAATCCCAGGTATTTACATGATTTTCATTCTTATTTTACTATGCAAGGAACTACTGGAAAGATAAAAAGCCATAAAAGCAGTTCACTTCTAGAAATGGATAGATTTGCCTCTGCCAACTAAATACTTTGAAAGAATAAACAGAAGAGAAGATGTGATTTTCACTGAACCCATCCTGTTCCAGTCACTGAAGCAATTTGCCAAGGCATAGCAGGGGCTGGTCACTCCCCACAGGCCAGGGAGCAATTGCACACCAGCAGGGCAGGACTCTTACCAACCAAAGCCAGCAGCCAAGCAGAACAGCAGGGCAGGCTGAGCCAACAGCCCAGACCTCTAGGCACATCCAGGATGGTGACACAGCCCCAGGCCAAACCCAGCAATTGCTCTGCACATGAGGGCCAGGCCAGCACCAGGACATCCACCCCAGGGGACAGTGTCCTGCTGTGTAGGACCCACAGCAAAGCACAAGCATGGCCAGGCTGGAGCTCTCCCACCAGCCCAAGCAGAATAATTAAATACAGCCTGCACCCGTGGGTGTGGGTCAAGGCCTCAGGGGAAGCTGCTCAGGGCAATCAAAGCTGCAGAGCATTAACAAGAGTCAAAGCAACAATCCTAGAACCTGCATTTTCCTCTTTTCTGATTTACTTATTTCTCTTTAAAGACCGCCTGCTTTCTAAAATAAGGCAAAGACAAGAATCTTATTTTGCCTTTGATATAGCAACTATGGCATACTCTGGTGTGTCAGCTTGTTCTGACTCATCTCCATTTAAGTTTGTCCTGGATACAGTTTGCTTGCTCCACTTTGTACTGTATTTGCCTATAATTTACTCTCTCCTCATCTACCAAAACCTATTAATCTTTCCTGGTCTTCCAATTTCCCCTCCACATATTTTTGTCCATTGCTGCTACACTCGATCACTTTCTGCCCTATGTCATGATCTGTCGTGATCTATCGTTCTCCTCTTACTCCATTCTCTCCTATATATGCTAAATAGGAATATGAACTTCTTCATGAAATACCATTTGGGTTTGCCTCTTAAAAATAGTCTTCTTCAGGGGCACTTTTAATAATACCCCAGGAGCAACCTGCTGATTCTTAGTTCTGAATACCAATTCAGATGCTAAATGATGCAGTAGGTGGATTTTTTTCCCCAGTATTTAAAATAACCAATTGTTTAACATAAGTTAGTTTCTCCCACTTCCAAGTCTGAGATACATTATAGTATATTCCAAGAAATTAAAGATGCTGCTGAATAATTATGAAGTGAATTCACATTTCACTTTCTCTTAAATTTACTGTTCAAGTTGTTTTGAAAGCCCTACTCAGCATTCAACAGACATAATTGGTGACTATCTCATCGAATAGCATGGGTTTGAATGGGCTGAAACGATACCTTGAGGCAGACTCTAGTGCTTTGCTATGAACAGCAAGTGTTTTTCTAAGAATGGGAATCTTTTTTCAAATATGAACAATCACAGGTAGTAGCCTTTGTATCTCTTCTGAATAAACAAATTTCAATCACTAAATGTAGAAAGCATTCACATTAGAACAAATTTTAATGTGCAGTGGTAATTTATCAAAGTCAATTGAAAAGGCTTTTCTACCTGAGCTGTTTTACATCTCAGAGATTAGAAGTCAAGACCTCTATTTCCATTGTGCTTCCATCTCTTTCTTTTGAAAATGTAAATGAAAGAACATATAGTGCAACGTAACACCCACAGCATAGAGTGGTCTCAACTCAAAACAATGGCTTGAAAGTGAAGATAAAGATCATGAGTGCATGATCCTACCCACATATCCATCCATCCATCCATCTCCTGGATTGTTACACAGTATTTTTTGAGACACCACATGTAAGTGCTTGCCCTGTTTAGCCCCCTGTCCACAAGAGCAGTGTCTGCCTTGGCTGGGAGACACGGAGCCTCTCACAGGAAGGGCTGCAGAGCCTTTGCACAGACCCTCTGATTTCTGCAGCCAAAGCAGGACACCTCTCCCCAATGCCAGCAGCTGCAGGATGAGGGTTCTCTGCATGTGAACAGGCCAACCATGCAAATCTGATTCAAGGATATCTTTCTCATGGAAATTGCCTGGTATTTTTCTAGCAGATCAAAGTTTTTTGATGTAGGTGTTTGTGGGAGATGAGAAATTTAATCAAACAGTCATGGTACTTTCTCAGTCTTTAAAAAGAGGCGTAAGTCCTTCTATCAGCATTTTGATTACCAATTTATACAAACCCATGCCACTTCTTTTTACTTTAATACATCTCAACTTTTAAAGATTTTTCTTTAAAAGCATTTACAATATTTGTACAGGTTAGTGTCCTTAGAAGGGAGTGGAAATGGAGGACATTGTCTATATTCAGTCTCTAGAATTTTCCCTAATGTTTTGTATTGTGGGAAGCATGTGAAACCTCCTCTCCTACTCATCCCTCATCTGTAAAGAGTATTTAAAATAATTTTTAAAAAGCCCTTGTATAAGAAGGCCCAAGCTCTTCATGCAGTGTGTGCACATCAACTAGGCCAGGTGGGTTTTGCCTTTCTTGGGACTGGGGGCTCTACCATTATAAAAATGTGATGTGATTTGGATTCTTTTTAAACTGTTGGTCTTGGCACCAAATGGGATCAGTGGGCTAATTTATCACCAGTCTTTCCAGGCAGATGTTTATTCAAATACTTTAAATCTCATTGTAGATTCAACTTCGTACTAAAGAAAATTGTGACAGAAATAAATTTATTAAACCTTGTGGTATAGACTGGCATCTCCACATCCTGCAAATTCTGGCATAAACATCATCAAGAGGAAAAGATGCAGGATCTAACAGGACACCTTAGAGATAAAAAACATACAGATGCAATGCTAAACCTGCTTCAACATACCTGATGCAGTGCAAGTTACCCATTCTAGAATCATGTGTTGCCTTTTCTCCACCATGCAAGGCTCAGCCTTGAGATGGCAGAAATTCATTACCTACTGAATTGCACAACTTCAAAGTAAATAAGCCAAACAGGAAAAATCAGGGACCTAAATCACATTTCTCCTTCAAAGGCCACAATGACTTTTCTGGAGCATGAAGCAGTCCCATCTAATGCTGTGTGACGCTACTGCCTTGAGATTTTGTTTTGCAGTAACTCATGGATTTTGCTGTTTTCTTAAAAGATCATTTCACTTGCATGACAAGTGAAACTAGTTGCATCACTAGTTGCACTAGTTGCAACTACAACTAGTTTACTCTCAATCTGAGCTACAATCCTGTTAACACCTTTTCTTCTCTGGTTTTATGCTGCCTCTGGAATTAGTCTGAATGTATGGTAAACCCTGCTAGCACAGAGCCACACTTAGCATCTTAAGGGGGTTTTCTGAATTTGCCTTGTTAGCAAATTCATCAGCACAACACACCATCCAACTGACTTCAGAACAGATGACAAAATCAAGAAGAGAACATAACCAAGTTTTTATCTAGTTGGGTGGCAGGAGAAGAGCATTACCACTCCCTCCCTCCCTCCCTCCCTCTCTCCCTTCCTTCCTCCCTCCCTTCCTTCCTCCCTTCCTTCCTTTCTCCTTCCCTCTCTTCCTTCCTTCCTTCCTTCCTTCCTTCCTAGCAGCAGTAGCAGCAGCAGCAAGCTGTTAGATCAGCTTAGCCAATCATTTGTTCCCAAAACAACCATGATAATGTATGTCAGCATTACCACAGCCTAAATCATCAGCCTGTCCATCACGTGTGGTGGCTCTACACCGACCCAAGAAAAGTGACTTGGAAAAAACAAAAATCACAGTGCACATCCTGTTAGTCATCTCCCTGAATGAGCTCTGCATGGATTACATGAGTGCCCTGGAAAGAGACCATGAGACTGCGTCACATGGAGGGAAAGGAAAAGGTGGAACCTCAGCAATGTTGACTCGAGTTGGTTTAAGCTGTTGTGTAACAACACATAAAACTACTTATTTAGTAGCTTAAAGTGATTAGACTTGAATGAATCAGATTCTGTCAGGCTGGATGCATACATAAAAACTGCACAATCTCAATACAAAGGTAGGCTACCCTCAGGCTCAATGTTTAATGTTACCTAATCTATGGAATTAAGGACAAGGCACAGTATGCTTTCTTCACGAGACACAAACCTTTCAGTTCAACCTTTATTTCAAAGAAAAGTGTGTCATTCACTGCTGTTTTCCTAGCCAGAAGCCCCAAGTTTTAAATGGCTGTCAGGTATTTTTGCCAAAGGAAGCAAATTAATGACTGGAAGATTAGATGACTCAGAGGAAACAGGTACAGCAATAAATCAGATATATGAAAACATGAGAAAATGATGAGAAGGTCAGAAGTTCTTCAGCCTTAAGCACTTCTATCAGTGTGAGGCTTCCCTGAGGAAGGCAGCCATGAAAATCTAAAATAGAAGCCATGAGACTCAAATTCTCACTTGCATTGATCATGTAAGCAAAAACAACTCCAAGACTTGCCTTATCTCCAGCCTGCCAGTACCTTCATGAACCCACATGTGTAACAACACACTGTGTCAGTATCATGTCATTAATAAAGCTGCCACATCCCAGTAGTTGTCACCCCCACTGTATAGACTACTGACCCTCCAATTGAAGATGGCCAAAAGAAACCCCAGAATTCATAATTTAGAAGACTTTTACTTGTTATACTCTAACATAGATGGAAAAGGTATAGTTATTTTGAAATCCATGCACATGAGTAAAGTGTCTTTATCACAGCTTACTGGTTCTTGCAAAATAAAGGCAAACATACTCTCACTTGCTTCTACCACCACACAAACAGATGTTGAAGGAAGACAAAAAAAAGGAACAAAACATATGGAAAAGCTTGGAAGCTGGTCCCTAGAAAGTGACAGATCTGTGGAGACAAGTTTACCTTGGAGCATGCCAGCATCCACTACTGGTGTATCAACAGCTCTCAGGGCTTCCGTTTGGGAAGATGTATGAAAAGGAATTTAAGTGTGCTGACAAAGATGAAGAAAATAACTTTTGATATTACAGCCTATGAGCACTTAAACAGAACATAAAGAGTTAGAAATATACAGAGAGAATATAACTTATTTTTTTAAGCTGACATAGTAGCACCAAGAGGCACTTACACTGTTTTTCATTAGTATTCTCAGCACTCATGCAGTGCACAGTGCAGTTCATTACTGCAGTCCAGGGAAGGTCAACAAAAACACAATGAAGTCAGTGATTTTCACCCTGAGATCCTAAATCTGTAATCCAGACACTGCTGATTTTAAGGCATAGTTAATTCTGGCTACACAATTACAAAAGTCCACCTTCCATAATATTTTGACTCGTGGCATTAAAGCCAAACACAGATTTTTACTTCAGTAGGTCAGAGGAGGTATTTTTTTCATCTCTCAGAAGCGCAAGAGAATGAATGGAGGTGTCCAGTACACGGTAGAGCAGGTAACCAGTAAAATGCCTTTTGTTCAGGAAGATGTGGTCAATTAATCTGATTGCATGTGTCACAATGTTAGTGACTTCATAAGAAAATCTGTCCTGTAAGGGTGACACCAATTTTCAATGTGCTATCCTATATGCATTTATGTGTAAAATAAATTAATAGCTACCATTTGCATTAAATATTTGCTGAACTTGTTTCCTTCCTTTTACATAGATTTGAGCTGTAACTTTCTCAAATCTAGGTGTCCCTGTGAGAAGGAAATGTGTGGATTTCTGTTGGCCATTCAATTATTGATTATTAAAAATCATTATTTTCACTTTTAATCTGGCTAATCAATATAATTTTAATTAGTTTTCCATTAGATCTCTTTGTGCTGCTCCAGACTCATAATACGAATTTAGATCAAGGAGAGTTAACAAGAGGTAACAGCTAATTGTTTTATCTGCCCTCTGCCACCACCTCTCCACTTATTTCCATTTCATTTCTCAACTCTCTGCTTACTTTATGGCACTTAATGGCCTGTTAAAAACCAACAGAACTAATTCTGACTGAGGCATTTGACAGGCAAAAGCCTCATGCGAAGATCTGGACTGTGCTACTTTACAATTCAAGTTCTAATCTTCTACTTCATGTTTAAAATTTATTTTCTTTCTCCATTTTCTTTGCTTTAAAAGGTAAGAAGGAAGAAAAAAATCAAATAACTTTCTTATCAAAAACTTACACTGCACTGAACAGGACTTTTGCAGCTTGTGCAATTTGTCACACTTAAGGAGAACAGCTGCATATTTTCTTTCTAGTAATACTTCAAATGCCTCCTGACTTAAAGCAAGACTATATTGTCAAATCAATCTTCACATATCATCTTATATCTTCCAGCTCTTTATGTGGAAAGTATATTTTTACATTTTGGGTGGATTCAAAATTTATTAGTCATATTTAAGCATGACAGCTAAAAACAGAGCAGCATATCATACCCTCTCAGAGAGATGTGGAGTTGAGGGGAAGAAAGGTTCTCAGATTTTCTGCATGAAAGTCTTTTATTTTCCCCTAGTTGTTTATTGCCTTTAGCTCAGGGAAACAAGATTTTCTCTAGCTCTTTAGAATATTTTACACAGTTTTGTGGGTTTTTTAAATCTTTTGGACAATTACAAACTTTAGCATAATGCACCTGCTAGTCCATTCATGACTGTTAGGAATCATCTTTTGCTGTAAATAGTTTCAAAATTAGTGTTTCCCATATGTAAGAATACATTTATTTTATTTGCATTCCTTTTGAGCTGCTTTTCAGCAAAATAAGAGATGATTCCTTTCACAACCTGCTTCCAGCCTTTGAAGAAAAATCTTGTATCCAGACCATGCAGCAATTGCACCACCTGATGGACCAATCAATGGAATCCCAATTATCCTGCGAATTTTTCACAACAGCAGGTCAGAACTTAGTTCCAATTATCAGCCTGGTGAACCATGCCTTCAGCAAATTTTTGAGTTAAATCCAACTTGAGAACAGGAGTGCATATACAGAACAACATGGAGTAGATGCTGCTTATATTCTTGATTATCTGCTTATCATTACAGTTGGTAATTGGTTGACATGAAGGTGAAGCACAGCACACACAGTCTGCCACGTATTTTTAATCTGGAAAATGTTCAGAACTCTCTGTGACTACTCTTGGAAAATTCGTTTTCTTTGTTTCAGGATCTTTTGTCAGCACAGGTGAACTACAGTTACATTCAGGAACGCAATTCAATTTTATTTAAAATGTTCTTTCCATCAAATTCATGTACTAAGATTTGACCTTGTTATTGTTTCCATTTCTCTCTATGGAACAGGGCAGACCATTACAAATGTGTCAGAATTCAGGACTGAACTGCTGGTGGCCTCTGAGGATCATTCTAACTTCATAAAAATTACTTTAAACCCCAACTTCAGGACATTGGTTTAAAAGGTGGTCAGAGGTGAACTCTGGGATTTGGTCCTTTAAGAAGGGTAGCACTGACTCACTCATTAATTGATAGCCTACATCTCCATTTTTAGCTATGCTTGCTTTGGCTTCCTCTTGCACATTTGGACTTTTGGAACTGACTGGAACCTGACACTCATCTGCTTCCTGATCAATGCAAACTCAAAATTCTCTGGCACTTTTTAAGGCTGATATCACTAAAACTCTTGGCTAGAGAAGTCATATTAGAAAAAAGAAAAAAAAAAGGATCCGTTGTATTTTTAAAGGCCTCTCTAAAAAAACAGCAAGCAAAAAATGTTTGGCTAATGAGAATCAAAAGCCATTCTATAGAATGAAAGGAGGCAAGACAAGGTAGGTAGTGGCAATCAAATTTCTCTAATAAAACGTTCAATAGGATTCATAATTAATGAGACATTCTAAGCCTGTTAAATGTCACCTCTTGCCCAGAAGATGGAGTATTTTGCTAAAATATTACAAACCAAAAAGCCTAAGTGAACTACCCAAAGTATAACACTGCCCCAACAGACCTTTGGCAGTTTCACTTCTGCTGAAGTGAACACAGCCTGTGGGGCAAACAGCACCTCAGAGCTCTGCGAGAAAAGCAGAGGGCCTAGAAGTGCTCAGTCTGCTCCCACACCTCATCCCTCCAGCCCATTTCTGCCACTGTGGAGTGGGCAGAGCTGGCCACACTTCCTTCTTTACTGGTTCTTCCTGCAGCTGGCCCAGCAAATGCTGCCCAGTCACAGGGATAATCCCTTTGGAGGGAGAGACTCACAGTACTCCGATCACCTCTGCAGAGCTTCTGGGGGCAGATTCAGAACACCAAGGTCTCAGCGGCATCAAAATTCATTTGGAGCAGAGCTTCTGGTTTTCTTTCCTTTGAAAGGCATCTGTTATGGACATGCAATCAGTGCTTTAAGGACTGACCCTGTACATGAACAAAATTGAAATAATCAGAGCATTCCCTTCAAAACTCTTCTGAACTTAACTGCTAACAGAGACAGAAGACAAAGTCTGACCCCAAGTCAGGACACCGAGGAGACACAAGTGCTTTTACCTCCCTCCAGAGGACAGAGATGAGGAAATGACCATGCAAAGATGAGAACTCAACCCAACTTCTACTGATACATGCTTATAAAATTCGTTTGAGTTTTAAAAAATCTTTCCAACACCCATTTAAATAATGTTGTTTGGTGGCAACTGAGGAAAAATGCACGAGATTTTACACTCTAAATAGAATTGCCATGTAAGATTGTAGTCTGAGCAATGGTGGAGCAACTAAAGAAACTGGAAACATAATAAATCATTCTGATTAATAGACATCATTCATGTCATAGACCTTTCTGAAAAAAACTAAAATAAACCCCAAGCCCCACTGTATTTCTGCGAGTTTTTGACTAAACTCAGCAAGACAAAAAATTATCATTTGAAAAAGGTCATCCATCATTCCTCTGTGCTGGTACTCTTCACCTGAGGATAAAACAACCAAAAAAATCTGAATGCAAACGATTACATTTTTAAGTGTTCAAACAGCCTTTCATCCCAGCTTTTTTTACCAATGCTACTCATAGCAGACTGCGTTTGAGGATTTGAAATAATTTTCCTTCCAAAAAAGCTTCACAAGCTACTTTTGAGCTAATAAAACACTATGCATATTTATGAATGGAAGATAAATATGTCCTTAGATTTACACAGTCTCTAAACTACCATTCTAATTTTTATTAATATATTTGGGTATATATGTAAAGATGTATAAAATTAATGTTACTATTGAAAGTGAATGGTATCATTTTATTAAAATGCCAGTATTTTAGAGAGGTTAGTGCTGGTGCTTTTATTCTCAGCTCCTCATACAGTTATGCAAAGGCACAGCTGCTGAAGACCTAACAAAACCAGGACAGAATCTTTTCTTGTACATAGATGAAAACAACAGTCTCCTTTTTGAATACACATTTGGAACATCCTCACTTATTCCAAAGATTTAGACTGCACAGAGAGGACAATGTGAAAAACTGTCACAGTAACAAATGCACTCAAAATATTGTTTCCAAATCAATCATTGGACTAATCATTAGCATCTCACAAGCTTTAATGCACAACAATGCCATTAATAAAATGTCAGTGTTCACAGTTTTAGACTACTCTGTTATGTAAATAACAAATATACTAAAATGAAGCATCTCAGGAGCTTCTTAGTGCAATATCAAAAGTTTCAATATAAGTTATAAATAATAAAATGTTCACTGAGTTTAACAGAGCAACAAATTTTTTAAGTCCTAGATATCCTTCAGCTATTATACCCTAATTTATTAAATGCTTATTACGTGGCAAAATGGAAAAGCTCGAGGTTTCGCTGGGAGGAACAGCTAACCAGCACACCCCGACATTGCTCATGAAAGAAACAGGTGTGTATAGAAATCCATGGAAATAAACAAATCCACAAGGAGGAAACAAATGGGCTTATATTTGTAAACATTGACAAAGCAACATTCAGATTTTTAAGATTCAGGTTTCCTGAAAAATATTGTTACTCTTTTCGATTTTTAAAGTCTATTTCACAGTATTTTCGGCTGGATGAACACATCTTCATGTCAGGAAGGTAGCAGGACATTACAGAGATGGGCTATCTGACCCCAGAATTTGACACAGAGGAATTTTCCATGCCTAGAACCAGCTTAGGACAGCTGGAGCTTTGCACAGCCACTGCTCTTCAGCTGCTTCTGAGAGAGGCCCTCTGGGTCTGAGATCCCGAATTTCACACTCTCTTGAAGACAGCAAGGAGCTACAGCCTGTGAAAACTTCCAGGGCTTTCTCTTTGCCAAAGCCAGCTCTAGTGAACTGCACAGGACGGACACTACACCTGTATTTACTAAAGGAGTTTGTTCATGGAATAGGATTTGCCAATATAGTGTGCTGGAATAAAGAAATACCCAACTTGAACTATAAATCAACATAAAAACATTGCATGTGTTTATTTTCAAGGAGCAATAAATTATTTTAGCAACAGAAAGCTTGGAAAAAATGTATTCTGACTTGTCACAGACAAGAAGACAAACACTGTTGCTCACATAAACCTCAGCCTTTTAGCAAGGCTCATTTTTAAGACAGTTACTGAGGAGAGAAACCATTCCTGCCACTGGGATTTGTCATTAGAAGCTGTGTTTCCCTAATGTTACCTGAAGTGTGTAAGTATCTCAGAAAACTTCGAATTCTGTGTCCTTTCTCCCAGATCACCCAGCTTGGGCAGAAGCCATGGAATCGTGCTGAGATTGGCCCCAGTTCCAGTCCGTGGTGCCCGCTCCCTCACAGAGCAGCGTGAGGGCAGTCCTGGCACGGGGCCACCAACACCCGGGAACAAAGCTCCTAACGATGAAGTCCTAAACAGCAGGGCATGGCTTTATTACAGCGCAGCATGCACGGTGTGTAACTCCGCCTAATGCGGGTGCAGGGCTGAAGTAGGCACACGCATTTATCAGCCAGAAATACACCGACTGTGATTACACACGCGCTTACAGAACCCTGCACCATCTTCCACACGGCGCTGGTTCTGACCGAACCGGACTGAGCCGGCGGGGCTCGCTCCGAGCCCGGAGCGTTAGGCCCGAGGGGCCGTTAACGGCCAGCGCTGCCCCAGCGGAGCCGCAGCCCCGGCAGCCGCTCCCCGCCCGCCTCCCTCAGGAGAGAGCGCTTCCTCGTGAGGTGAAACTTCTTGTCTTTTATGGCCATTGTCGCTGGGCACTGCTGAAGAGTTCTTACAGGTAAGAACTGGTGACTACGGCTAAGGTAAACGTCGAATTGGTAACAAGCCGCTCATGAGACATCTTGGGGAAATCGAGGGAGTCGCGACATGTCGGGGGTGCGGCGGTGAGGGNGTCCGCTCCTGCGGTTCCTCCGCCCAGCCCAGCCTCCTGTGTGTCCCCGGGCAGAGGGGAGCAGGACCGCTGCCACAGTGGCCACCTCATTCTCCAGAGTTTTGGAATCATCCAGGGTGAAGAAGACAACTTTAACATCATCCAGTCCCACCGTCAACCCAGTCCAACCATAATCATACCTAAACCGTTAAACCGCATCAGGCAGCACCTCATTCAGATGTCTCTTAAACACCTCAGGAATGGTGACTCCAAACCCTCGGAGCCTCTCCAAACTCGTTGGCTTTGCCAGGGCCGAGCAGGGTTTGTTCTCAGTGGGTCACGCCCTGGGCAGGGGCTCTGAGGGCACTGAGGTGGGATCACGGGCAGGAGCAGCATTTGTGCCTTATGGTGAGCTGTGACCTGTACCATCAGAAAAGGGTGCTGGCATTACACCAGTAAGTTCTTGTGAATACCCAGAAGTTTCGCTGTAACTTGTGAGAAATTCACAAGGTGGATATGGTCACATTGGCATGAGGGCACTTTTCTGTATGGAAATTCAATAGAAGACTAGGATGTACGGGTTATGTGAGATTTTCACTAAAAAATTAAACACGTGTAACTGAAACAGGTGTCTTTAAACCCACATTATNCACCGCGCGGGGATCCCGCGCCAGCCGCCCCTCAGGGCCGGCGGCCCGGGCGGGCCAGGCCCCTCAGCGCTCCTGGGGAGAGCCGGGTCCCGTCCCGCCGCCATGGGGAAGGTAGCGGATTCCCTCCTCCTGCACCGCGCAAGGTGCCCGGGAGGGCGACAGGGGCGAGCTGAGGGAGCGGCTGAGGGCAGCTCCCGGCCCGGTCTGTGAGGGCCGCCTNCACTGAGGTGGGATCACGGGCAGGAGCAGCATTTGTGCCTTATGGTGAGCTGTGACCTGTACCATCAGAAAAGGGTGCTGGCATTACACCAGTAAGTTCTTGTGAATACCCAGAAGTTTCGCTGTAACTTGTGAGAAATTCACAAGGTGGATATGGTCACATTGGCATGAGGGCACTTTTCTGTATGGAAATTCAATAGAAGACTAGGATGTACGGGTTATGTGAGATTTTCACTAAAAAATTAAACACGTGTAACTGAAACAGGTGTCTTTAAACCCACATTATCTTTAAACCTACATTCTCACTTTGAACGAGACTCACGCTTCTGACACATTTTCGACAGCTTGATGTTTTCCTGCTCTAAAATTATTTAAAATAGGATTTATTTCAAAACCATAAAAAATAAAGGCTTCAGATATGAGTTACTTCGTATGTTTGGTTTTAAAATCCAGTTCTTTCTAATAGAACACAGGAGAATATTTGCAGAAGCATTTGAGACAAAAAAAATTGATGGATCAAAAGAATCAAAAGGAAGTAAAGGAGATGAATAAAAACACCTCAAAAGAGAAGGAGATGTTACGTGTTTTGCAAACTAGACATCGTCGTCTTCAGCCAAGCCTCGTATGTGCAATCTGCAAAAGTAAGGATTGTGTTAAAAGAAAATTGTTTTCTGAATCAAATGTTTAACCTTCAGTGCTGAACAAAAAACATAACCAGTGTTCTGAACATCAGTCAGAACAGTGGCTGACAAGAATGTTCTTTTGGTGTAAATGTTGCTCAGACTATTACTCACAGTGTCATAATCCTGTGCCTGAGCTAATTTGCAACAAAAATTCAGATGCAAACCAACATTTAAATGCTGGGGGGCAAGGTGGGAGGAAAGCAGATGATGAAGACAAAAATGCCTAAAAATTCCACCATTTTTTTTCCCCTATGAAAAAATTAGTCTTTATAAAACTGATTTCTGGAGATGTTCTGGCTTACACCAAAATCTATTTTTTAATTAGGGTAAATGTTTAAAAAGTAATGTGCTTAGCTATGTACCAAGTAGCTTAGTAGGGGAATTATTGCTTCAGTATCAACACAAAGTTGGTATTGACTGGAAGTTATTACCTCACTATCAACTCTAAAGAATAATTTCCTCTATGAAATGTTTCTTTTGTAAATGGAGGAGGAGAGACATTTCATTTGCTGGTAGTAAGAAAGAGTGTTTCTCAGTTGAAGATGGTTCTGACATGCCTCTCAGGACATCATCTCAGCTGATAAGACTTAAAAATCCCTATTCCTGGGAAGGGATTTTCTATGATATGTAAAAAAGCTCTTAAATACAACAGAGATGAGAGTCACTGGCCCAGAATAGGGTAGGAAAAAATCCTCAGGCATATCTCAGTGTTAGTTCTGTAGAAAAAAAAAGCCTCTTGGCTTCTTTTACTTGTTTGTTTCAAGGTAGAGAGCACGTTTCTGTCACTGGAAAAGGAAAAAAGAAATGGGGTTAGAAGTGAGAAAATTAATAGCAGCAAATCTATTTCAAAAGCAAACTGCTGCAGCAGTTTAAAGTGGAACATCAGTGATTGGAGTGATACAACTCCTCCTTCCACTGCCCTGCATTGTAATTATTTATGTTGAAAGAGATTTGAAAGGTTGATGATGGCTTTTTTCTTTATTTTTTTCCCTCAGGGGCCATCGAAGGGAAGCAGGTAATCCCCATATACAGAGGAAATATCCACTGTAATTGTATTCACATTATAGATGGAAGCAAGAAAAAGAGTATTTGTACAATGGCAAAAAATAAAGAAAGTGTTTTGGCAAAGGTAATGTGCAGTGATTGGAATGTTTGAATTACTTCATGTTCAATAGAAAGCTTGATTTTATTATTTCCTGGTGATGTGCCTTGCATTCCAATAGCACAACCATGCTGTACTGCTTAGAGAATTGTTACAACTGCTGTTAAGTCACTGAAACATCTTAATTCCAGCACTTCCTTCTGTGAAACTGAACTCCCAGTCTGGAGCATCCCAGTGTGTGCTGCCCCTGGGACTCCTGATGATGCAGAGGGACTCTGGGGAGAAGGCTGGGGGGAAGGCACTGAGGAGCTGTGGACACAGAGCTTAGCAGTGTTTGGTGTTGGGGGGAAGGTTGAGGAGCCAGGAAAATCAGCAGGCAGTCAGCAGGATTGGGGAGAAATACCTGTGCACACACATGAGAGTGCAGGTGCTGCTGAATTCAGTGATCAGATGCCACAAGTCTTTGGGAGAAGGGAAATTTGTGTTTTGTCACAGAGGCAGAAAGCAAATACTTCGTGTAGAGAATAATGATCAGGAATTTATATGATTTTTAACTGAATTTTTTTTCCCTAGGAAATATATTATTTGTCATAAAATTTTTATTTCCCTGACATTAGGATGCACTCTAGTCCTGCTTACGCAGACAGTTTTCCCATGTGGCTGGTATCACAGATATATGTCTGATGTGTAAAATCAACAAATAATTTTAACAGGAATAATTTAAAATATTTATAAGATATTTAAAAATTTATTATTCATCTTTCTATACTCATTAGAATTTTTTTTTTATTTCTCAGGTTAAAAAGCTTCACTTGCTCATGAATACTCTGCTTGAAATTTGCCTCTCAGCAATTTTTGATCATCAGTCCTGTAGAAAGCAAACCCCTTAATTTTGTATGTAGGGTACCTACAAACTTATAAAAATGTTTAAAGCTGTATTTTGCACTGCTAATGGTAATACAACCATACTAATTTTACCCCTTCAAATTTTAGAAGGTAGGCATATTGTGACCCCTCATTTATGCAAAGTGACTTAAGTCCAGTGGAGAATACCAAGGTAGAAAATTCTGTGGTTTGTACCTGCCAGAAATGCCATATAAACAATAGAAAGGAAAGTACTACCCTTCCTGAAACTTGGGAGTATTTTAAATTTAGCAGTTGTTTCATACAGGCATTTCAGTGAGTTGATATTTTTAGATTTGAAACACAGCTTTTCTTTATTCTAGATTAAATTTATGACTGGTGAGCAGATGCATATTTTAAATAATGACTTCTTTAATCAAGAAGTAGAACGTTTAAAGAGAAGAGCTGAACAAGTAAAATGCACCAAAACTCGTGAAGAAATAGCTAAAACATCACCAGTAAGTTTCTTTGCATAACTGTGTGAATTTTTTGTGTGTGAATCATATATGACTATTATGGTACCATAAAGAAAGACCCCCAGAGTATGCAAACTGTGTATTTTTTGTGACAAAGATAAATTAATAATAGTTCTATTTTCTATTGCAATTTTTCCCCTGTGTACTCTTCATACAACAGTAACACACAACTTCCTTATTCCAGCTGAGCAGTGTTAATCCTTGCTGTGTTTGTTGTATTTCATCAGAAAGTCTCCAAACTGGAGAAGGAGGTGAAAGCTGCTGTGCCACCCCAGGAGGAAACCTCACCACCAGGACCTGCTCCTCAGGTGAGATGCAGACACAGACACAGACACCCCCAAGGGCATTCATGCTGCTTGGGAACTCATGGGTGACTGGATGGTTACACTGAAACCTCGGGGCTGTTACTGCTCCCTTTGCTGTTGCACTTAGCACAGAAAAAAAAAAAAATCTATGTAGAGCTCCTACTGGTTGATCTTTGAGGATTTTTTTCAAGACTGCAACATTTCAGTGTGATTAAAGAAATTCAAAGGAGGGGATGCTGGTGACTCCTGCTTTGATGCTCTCCTGTTGGAGACACACTGGAGTTTTTCTGCTGAAGGGTCAGACTTCTTTATTACAAAGTTAAAGCTCCTGACAGTGTAGCTGCCTCTTTGAGTTACCTTGCGTCATCTATTTACCTATTCCCAGCCCATTTTGTAGAAGCCATGAACTGCAAGTTCATATACTTGATCAAAGAGACACCTTCCACTGAAATTCCATATTGTCAGAGAGAAATGAAAGAAAAAGTTTGAAGTGATCAATACAGCAGAATTCTAGTGAATGTAAAAAAAAAAGAAAATTAAAATTTAGTTTCTAGCAATGCCCTAAACTTAATGCCTGAGGTGCAATATGTAATAATTTAGGTATCCTTAAGGAGAAGATAATTCTGTGGAATCAGTATCATGTCTGTTGCTATGTTGGGGTTACCTGCCAAGGTTTTTGTAGCAGGGGCCTGCAGGGGCAGCTCCTGAGAGGAGAGAGCAGGGCTTGGATCAGTCACATCGTGTTCAACAGAGCCAGCTCAAGCCCATTCCGAAATGAACCTTCCATGGCCAGAGCTGAGGCACTTTTTAAACTGTGCACACTGCAGGATGTTCAGGACTTGATGGAAAGTTCAGCTTTCTGAAGTCCTTTGCCAAGGGAAAGGAACAAATTGGGCTGTGACGAAGGCTTCTTTTTCGCCACCAGGAGGCTCCATCGGAACGGGATTGAAACAGTGAAACGCTTTTCTACAAAAGCAAGTGAGGAACGCCAGAAGACACTATCGTCAGAAATAGAGAAACCCCAGCCTCAAAACGTGTTCCAGCCGTCCTTCCCCTTCCATCTTCTTTTTCCTCTACTTTTCCTTCCTTTCCCTCCCTCCCCCTCCAATTCTGTCAGGCCTAAAAATGTACAAAAATATTTGACAAAAGGATTTAAAGTTTTACCCTAAGAGCTTTGAGGCTCTAAACTTTCAAGCAGATTTAAGTCTTCAATACTGATACTTTAAACCTAAGATTTAGATGCTAAAAAAATAAAAATGTCTAAAGTAATATTAAAGAAAACTCTCAATATGGCACCTTTTTTACTTCTTGCTGATAATATACTAAGAAAATTGAGTCAGTGAATCAGTGTACACATTATATTCCTACCCCTTCCTTTGTAACAGTATTCGGCTGCTTGGTTTAAATGAAGTTTTGTGAACTTTAGCATTTCTGACAGCAGCACAAGCTTTGTTAGAAAGTTTCACTTTTGCAAGTTTTTGACAAGAAATGGAAAAGTTTTCGAGCAGCAGCAGTAAAACAGACCAAAGCCTGCACCACATGATATAGTTTGGGTATCACTGATATTGCTTCATACTTGCTGACATTTATTACAGCAGTTTAATTTCATTAAGGCACCTGCAGTTTTACTCATCTGTGCAATATAAATCTGTTGTAAAAGTAAGTAACTAAGTACATGCACAGCTTTTGGACATTTTGGCTAAATTTTTGGGGAAGGATTAAAAAGAAAACACACACACTTTCTTTTAGAAATTCAGTTAAGGTAGTAGTGATCCCAGATAAATAAATACC
Source organism: Cisticola juncidis (assembly GCA_013400215.1). Taxonomy (NCBI): domain Eukaryota; kingdom Metazoa; phylum Chordata; class Aves; order Passeriformes; family Cisticolidae; genus Cisticola; species Cisticola juncidis. Next base: position 832,672 of record VXBR01008458.1, read on the forward strand.
CTCTAAATAGGAAATTCTTCAGCCCTCCTTTTGATAGCACAAGGTGATGCTAAGTTGTTTCTACCAGTGTGTCAGGAGGGTTTCCTACCTTGGGCAAACCTGACTGGAGAGATGGAAACCAAAGGTCAACATGACACTGAATATTAATCCATGAATGTCAGGTGGTCTGGGGCTGTGCTGTTAGTCTGGAAACTGTACAGACAGGAGCAGTTCAGCTTCCAGATTCAAATGAACATTTACAGATTGAAATGAACTTAAGTTAGTATGAATATAAAGTAGTGTGAGTAGGCTTATTTTTGTTGTGCAGTAACAACTGGTTTAGTCTCAGTGCCTAGACTTTCAGGCAATAGCCAGTCTGCCTCCAGGTATGCACATCTTGCCAAGGATCCTTCTCTGTGCAGTGCTTCCTGAAGGGTTCGAAGACCCTGCTCAGAATCTCAAAACTTGAAGAGGCTCATGACAGAGTTCAAGGGGGATTGGACTGTCTTGGACCCTTACAGAAACTGATACAGATCCAAATGTGCTTTCTTGTCCAGTTATCACCTGTGTCTGTTCCATTAAAGCCTTAGCAGTAATTCTGCTTCAGTCAAGAAGAGAACGGGAAAATAAAGGCTTTGCCATTTCCAGTGCCTTGCTGTTTATCACAGATTGTCATCCCCAAAGGACATTTCATTGATTTCATTCAATTGAAAGATCTGTTTGGATGTTATAGACCATTTGGTGATAATATAATCTGTAACTGCTTAAAAAACTCTTTAGGACAGTCAGAGTACCTTACCAAGTGGTCTGCTAGTGCTGGTAAGTACTAGACTGTTACTTGCAGTAAGTTTCATGTCAAAGCATTATTTGCACTGCAGACAATATTAACTAACTTCACATTTCTTACTTTTTACAGTCTTCTGTTACTCCATTAACTCTGTAAGCTTGATTCTACAGCCTTGAAAATGAAGACTTTTTAAAACTATTTTACTTCCACGTTTCATCTTATTACTTCAGTGGGGATTATTGCACATATAAAAGAAATGAAAAATATAATAAATTTTTCAATTTCATTATTTTATTTCAATGATTTTAGGATTGTTAGCTGTCTTCAGTGTTTGGAAAGGTAGTAGCTCATCTTACTCCTGTCTTTAGGAATTACAGGAAGAATTATTTTCTTTGGTCTGTTTAGCTAAATGGCACAAACTCCCACAATGCTCAAGATAAGAACAGGTCAAGCAGTCCCTCCATTATTTTGAACACATTAATAGCCACATAAAATTAATTGTTGATACAGCTGGGGTAAAAAACTAGCTATTGTCTAAGCAGCACAGATCCTACCACCTACAATACTTTTCTAAGATACAGTATAGCAAAGTAATGCCCATCTCTTGTCCTGAACAGAATACATAAATAAAAACAAACTTCTTTTTAAAAGTATCTTGACATAAGTATTACAGATTGTTTTTCCAAGATTGTTTCCTGTACTGTAGATGATTACTTGCTAGGTGAAAAAGGTACATTCATGGCTACTAGTGAATATTTTAATATTTGGGACTTTTCCCTTTTATTCATTATGATTAGAAGTGAGAAGTTTTACAGGGTTTGGGAAGTTATTTCTGTGGAGTTGAGGCAGTGTTTTGAATGGATCTGTGCAAACCCAAGTGTGCTGTTAGCACCTCAGTGCTAATCCAAAGCTTGGACCAGAGCAGATACGGAAGCCACTGGTGCCTGTTTCTCACATTATTTACTCATATGGTCAAGGCACTCAACCTCATCATCAAATATATGACTGTTTCTGCAAATGATGGAAAATAAACCCTTACAAGTAATAACTCCTCAGAGCATCAGTGGATCTTGCATTACTCAAGACTTTCTTTTGACATCATACATTTAAAATTCAATACACTAATATTTTCTCTGCTTACCCTAAAAGGTCTTCAACAAAGGACAAAAAAATCAGCTTGTGGTTCTACTACAGGCAGGAAGAATTTAATTTTACCTGTTCACGCAAATACTCAACTCTCTCATCCAACATTGTGTAAATATATCCCAAGCTTAAAGACAAGGTCAGATTGCTAAATGTATTGAGTTTGCTATTACAGTACAAGAATTCATTTTAACTTTATTTTCATGTACATTTTCAGAATATATAGAGTATAGAAAACGTATATTTTAAAGGCATATAAGGTAGAAAAAAAAACCCTAAAATAGTTTGCCCTGTTCAAACCCTCGTTCAGACTGATTTGGTATTTGTTCACTTGCAGTGCAGAACATTCCCATCTGTTCTGTGTGGCATCATGCACGTGCTGGTGTTTGTACATGAGTGGAGGTGTTGTGCATCAGTGTCTGGTGTGTGTGTGCTTTTCACTTTATTAAAGGGACAGAGCTTTTACTGTGGAATTAAACTGTGTTCAGGTCTATCTACATCTTCATTTTAAGTATTTGCTCCGCAAATGACCTGAGCATTACCAAAGCAAGAAACTGAAGCATCTCTGCAAGTCAGTCACATAAAAGCTTAACTTTGAATTTTTTAGGACTGTCCTCTAGATATTAAAGATTTAATCCATATTTGCTTTAAAATTTCCCTTGTTTTTCATGTTTTAATAAATGTAGCAAAATGCCTAGCTAACAGTCTGTCTACTTTCATCCTTAAACCTGTATCTTATTTATTTAAGAAAAATTTTGCTTGCTAGTAAAAAAACAGGTTTGGAACCTGAAATGTATTCAGCAAATCATAGAAACACTTTTTTAAAAAGTAGGGTAACAATTCTTGAAATTCAGAGCACTCCCACTAAGAGGAAAACAACCTGACAAAATACTAGCATGATGGTACTGGGGAGAATCCCTTTTCTTCAAACTGATGGGGGGTTTTATTATTATTACTTTTACTGTGATGTCCTGCTTGCTCATCCAAATTTTTTAACAGTTACTGGGATTTCTTTGCTCCCAAAAGACAAGCAGCACATGCCAAAGCATTATAGAATGTTGAAGAAATGTAGATGGAACTACATGACCTGTCACTCATGGTGGAGACAGTTCCTAAAAAGCTATGTACCTGAACTTTTACTTGGTGATAAATCAAGGATAAATCTGAAGAAATCAGATAAAATTTCATTATCTGACTTCATTAGGCATCAACTAATGCTTAATGTAGTAATTATTAACTTCAGTAGAGCTACACTGCCTTATGATACTGAACTTGTTCTACTTGAAGTGTAATACCTCATTCAAAACGTATTTATTTTTGACTGCCTGTGTACTGGGCCAGCTGTAGTGAATATACTGAAATAAAAAATAAATGGTTTCAGCTTCTCAAAAGTCAAAGCTGTACTTAAGCATCAAAGCTGTGACTAACCAGAACAGGCTGCTTCATTCATTCTCCACGCTGATCTCCAAAATCACCATCAGCCAAAGCCAGCATTACACCGCTGAGCAGTTAAGCCTGGTGTTACAGCAAAGATTTAGCTCACAAAATGACTGAAAATAAAAAAACACCAAGTCTTTTTATCTTGAAGCCTATCCTGGAATTCATAAGCATAGTAATTGCACTCTGATTTGTTTAGTAGCAGTGTTTAGTTCCACTAAAATCCACAAAGGAATTTAAAATTATTTTTTTAAAGACCAATTTCCTAATGGGCAGACTCAGGGAATGCTTTTGTCCAGGACACATTAACCATGAAATCACTGCATGATAAAAGCCCAGTGTAATAAACATGTCGAGTTCAGCTGTAAAAACCTAAATTTGGCATTGCTTGATCACTATTCTGCTTAGAAATGTGCAGCTGTAGGCACAGCAGTGCTTTTCTGGTTCCCTTTCTCCCTCCCAGAAGGGCTGCCCAGGGCTAAGCTGAAGGGATCAGGACCGGGCAGGGAGCGCCTCACTGCCCCAGCTGTGCCGGCCGGCTGAACAGGGAATTGGCTGATAACTGCTCCCACCAAAGGCTCTGTGTGCTCAAATTAAATGGGAAAGACAATCAAGAGAAACATTTGCTGGAGTACAAAAAGGACTTGTTTACTTTTGCAAAGCAAGTGGTTTTAATAAAAACTTGATGACACTTACTGCACTTTATAAAGAGCAGAACCCTGGTCCTGTGCCAGGGCAGACACTCTGAGTGCAGCTTTGGGCTTTAGAACTGTTTGCTTTTTCGTTGTGATCTGCACCTCGGCTTTTTTACACACCCTGTATTTAACCCTTGTGTTTCAAAGGGATATATCTGGTCCAGGAATATAGTTAGTATATTGCTTACTAATTAATTTGTACAGGCTTTATTTGTAATCTAGAGGTCAGGAAAAAACTGTTAATGTCTAATAAAGGAAAACCATTTATGATGGTGAAATATGTAAAAGAAACAACTTGGCTCTCTCTTGCTCCAACCCCTGACCTGGAGGTGCCAGGCATTTCATTTCACCTGCCTTCTTTTTTTAAAAATTCTGTTTCATATCAAGAACACAGTACATTTTTAGAGAAACAATACCTTTACTACAAAACCATGTAAATGATTATATACAAAATGGTTACTGGAATTTGGTTTTGTACTGCAGTGACAGAAATAACTAGGTGCTGACATTTATTTACGCTTCCTTAATACTAAGTACATCACTCCACTGATCAGGGTGAAGGCAAACGCAATCCAGGCTAAGACAAAGGAATAGCCATATTGGCCCTTGGAAACTTCCATTCTATATCCATGGCTCTGGTGCAGTTCTTCATGCCTGTCTGTGTAAATGGAGGCTGCAATCATAACACACAGACCTGCAGGAGGAAGAAAATAATAAAGATCAGCATCTTATATCAGTACACACAGCTATTCACTGTCTCTTCTGTCAGCTGCTTCCAACAATGTCTTTCTTTGCAGATGCTGGTTTTCCATCTACAAACTAACCTGGAAGCATTTCAAGACATATTTTCATTTTATTTGGCTTTAAATTTGAAGTGCTGTTGTGTATCTGTGTCATCTGCAGTGAACAGAGGATGGTTCTGAACATCTGGGTAGTTTTTAAGACTGACAAAAAACAAAGTGAGTACTTGCCTGTAACAATTAGAGAGTTATTTATTGTGTTCAAGAAGTTCATAATCTCAAATTCCCTTCCAAGTTTAAATTACTTTATCCTGAGCAGTGGTGACAGCCCATGTTTTAACTGCCTATATATTCCAGAATGGAGCAGTTCCCTGTTTAAACAATTATGAAGGATAAGCTATGGCCTCAAGAGCAGTAGAGTTCTCATGCAGCTCGTTCTTTTTGAAACCTTTTTCCGCTTTCCTACTTTCACAAAAATGTCATCAAAGTCAAAAGCATTGAAAAATCACTCACATGACAGGAGCTGGATAACAGAGGTCAACACAAATCTTTCTCCTTGCTTTAGACGGAAGAGCTGAAGAATGAAAACCAGAAACGCCACACAGCAGAAAATCGTAGACAGGATCATGGCGGCCTGAACAGCCTGAATTGATTGATACTCTGCAAAAACAAAGCAGCCTTGATTAGAAATAGTTTCTCTCTTTGCCTTCTCCTGCAAGGAGTAAAGGGGCAGAGCCATATTCTATAAGTAGGAGTTCAGCAGATGCAGCAAAGCAGTTGTGTGTGCATTGCACAGGCTGGTTCTCCTCAGCTTCCTCAGTATTAATACAGCCAGTGGCTTAAAGACTTCTAAAAGCTTCTTATCAAACTGAATGAAAACACTGCAGAGACTACTTCTGCCACACCCCAGCCTTTGCTGGGATCAATGTCCTGTAAACACAGTGAAACTGCCAGCTGTGCCAAACAGCTTCCAAATGAAGACCCCAGCCTCCCAGCAGACCTGCAGACAGCTCTGTGGAGCAACAGCCACACTCAGCCACCCCTCATCTCCCAAGGGTGTACCTAACTGCAGTGGGCACACAGCAATACAGAGAACAAATGCAAACCCTCAGATCCAGGTGAGCTGAGATACCCTGTGTGGTGTACAGGGTATCTCAGATTCAAAACTACTTCATAGGTACATGGTTCTTCAAATTATTTACCTCTTCAATGTACATGCAGATTGAAAGTCAAAAAATAAACCGAACATTTGAGAATACTTTCAATTTTTGTAAAGCAGGCTATTATGCTAGGCTGTATATTAAGACTTCCTTGTTAAAACTCCAGCTTGTGTTTTCTACTTTTTACCCCTTTCTTGTACACAGTCAGTATTTTTAGGTTCTTCTCTGCAAGTTCAATTCTGAGGCAAATTCTATCACTTCAGATGACCTCACTATTTTTACCTAATTTTTTTAAGAACTTGTTAGAAGTCATTGTTAGTAGTTTGTGTTTACTCTCTTCCACTGGTCTCTTAATTGCACATGACTTCTGTTCCTTCTCCTTTCCTCTCACAGAAACTGTTAGAACAGCTGCCTTTCCAAAGTGAAAACCAGTATTAAAGTTCTCAGAAGGCCTACCTAGGAATTTCATAGGAATTTCACCAGACCTGCTGAAGAAACATAAACACAGGCATGGAGAGACACTCACCATTGAACTCATCAGTGATAGCCATACAGGTGCTCGTGTTCGTGGTACACATTCTCCAGACATCTGTAGAAAAATTATCTCCCACCCACCAGGCCTGCAAAATAAAAGTAAAGGGCTCTTACAGAGAGAAAAACAAACAAAATCCAAAAAACTCCTTCCTTGTCCAAGTGTCTACTCATCAGATACATCAACTGTAACAGTTTTCTGTTCTTTTATGATTAACCACTGAAAGGAAATGTGAGATCTCGTGGCATTTCAGAATAAAGGGTATATCATTATCCACACATCATTCTCATTTTAGACCTCTGTGAGAAGCAGGTAAGGGCATCTTAAACATCCCAAAGCACAAGGGATTTCCACTGTTTAGGCAGAAATTTTGTGTAGTCAGTGATTGCTCACTCCTTGAGACACCTAGACAAGATGTGCTTTGTTCACCCAGACCCTGTTTAGGATGCACACTTCTCTGAAGGAGCAGCATTTGCTAATTTGCAGGAAATAGCATCACCTGAGAAACAGAAATCCTTTATAGATGTTCTGGCTCCTGCCACTGATGTGATTCATCTCAAGGTAATGCAGCTGTGCTGAGGTGTACTGTGGCATCTATCTGGTAATGGCTGCTGACAAATTAAGATCCTCCTGTGGTATTTCTGTTTTGAGGTTTTAACACTCGAGGCAAAATGGTACTGCAGTGTCTGAGCAGATTTTTACAGTAGCCTGGAAAATGACAGGCACTCCAGAAGTGGCATTGCCTAACAAACTTAGGTCTTCTCAGTAAGCAAGTTGAAGACTAGAGAAGAAAAACTTAATTTTTATGAAGCAAAGAAATCCCAGTGTGTTTGAGACAACGAGAAGAAATGAACTTACATTGTCGATGGTTGAGATGAACAGCAGCGCTGCTGAGGTTATGTGAAACACGATAATGAAGGCCAGGAGAATCAGCATCCTTGCTCTGGGGAGGCTTTAGGCTGAGATAAATCTGTTGAACATAAGGAAGTATATGAACAATCTTTAAGAGCTGTCAGTGGATCAAGCTGCAGTTATGGTGCTGTTAGAGACAGTAACACCAGATGCAGTTTGAGTCCACAGCACGTTTTCTATATCTGCAGATACTTAACTGGCATCACGGGTGTTAAAATGAATCACAACTTGAAATGAAGCCAAGAGTGCATTTTGCAACCTTCCTGCATGATGGCTGCAGTGAATAAACACAGTTTCATTCTGTGTGCAAGGGTGGAAAACTCCTTCATGTCAGCTCTTAGAGAAGTGCATTTCAAATTACAGCCTCATGTGCAGTGATGATAATATTTCCACTGACTGCAGTAAGGTCTTGTTTCAACCATCCTTCCAAAGAAGGAAGACACAGATTTCAAAAAGATGTTTTTAGAGCAAAATTAAGTGCATCAAGAACTACCTCCTACCTTTAGACACTCTTATGTTCTGCCTTAGGCCTCACATCCTTTGTTCATGCAGTTACAAGTTTTATCCATTGAATAATGACTAAGGACTACCATTTTCTTCAATATATTGCTCCCACTGGTAGGGCTGAATAAACCCATTAGCAACATAATAATCCAGTTAGCTATTTTATGTTCAGTCACTTAATACTCTCTGTAGGCTACCTATTACCTTCGTACTTTATTTAATCAACTTATTACAATGTCCCATCTCATGCTGAAAAAACACCAATGTGAAAAAAATGCCTTCTTGTGTAAAAGAGAATCAGAAACTCTATTTCGCTGGAACCCCCAGGAAATCTGTGGGCACATAACAAATAAGTTAGGGAAAACTACTGCTACTAATACACAGAAAAAAAATGCAGTTGCTTGACATATCTATTTCTTCTTGGCCGGAAATTCTTGCCAAATAATATATGTTCTAAGGAATCTGCAGTCTTGCAGATCTTTGCCATTAAGGTGCACCATTCTGTGCATCATCTGCATGTTGTTACTCATCAGTACATTAATGCATATTTCTCTCTTTCCTTTGCTTTGGAAAGGAAAGAGAGATGTCAAATGATGCCACCCACATAACACAGTAAATATCCAGAAGGGCAGTTATGAATTTTAAGACTTCCATGATTTTTTTCATGTCTAACCCCCTCTCTCCTACTGCCATTTACTGGAATCATGAACCACATGAATCACATGAATAATTAAACCAAATAAAAGGACTACTCTGACAGCATTTTTAAAGCAGCTCCACTGGCACTCTCATCAGGACAAATAATAACTACTCTGCAAAACTTTAACAAAAAGATAATTGACAGCATAATAACTCAGTCAATAGAGACCAAGAGTTCCAGACTAATCCTCTCCATCTCCACTGCAGTACACAGTTATAACAAGCTCAAAGGCAAACAGCATTCAAGTGCTTTTGTGAAAAATAAGTGGATAGTCTTATATCCGTATCTAATTAGAATGACTGAATGGGAAAGCCAAGTCAAACCCTAAAATAGGAAAAGCAGCTATCCAGTGTGTATTCCTTCCCGTTTCCTCACTGGTAAACTCTGCCTTCTCAGCCACAATGAAGAATAGAAAGTGGCAATTTCCTCCAACAAGCTTATTCTACCGTATGACTCAAGGTCCTCTGAATCCAGTTCCGCTTCTAGATGTGTCATTCATGGCTCTCTACTGAGCCTTGCTTGAAGGAAAGGAAGAAAGGAAAAAAAGATATTCTGTGGGTTTATATAATGCCACATCAAGATATTTTCATTGTGATATGTACCAGTCTTTGCACAGCACCCTCTTGTCTTGTGGCTGGTTTTTTTCTGAGGTTTGTTTTTTGCACAGATGGTATCTGAGCATTCAGTAATGCAACAATCATCCGCCACATAAGGAAAGAGAAGCAAATTGTACTCGGTATTATTTTAAGAATAACAATGCAATTTCATCTTATTACATGAAGTAACATAAAGTAAGGGAGAACAAAAAAATGTAACCTAATTAAAATCAGTCTTGCAAAAGCAAGACTTGCCAGCACAGAAGAACCCACTTTATCTTCAATCAAATTAATGTTTCTGTTTTACTGTTTTCAGCCATGAAGAGAAGTGTTTCAGACAGGACAGATAAACATGTACTGCTGGTGAGAAGACATCTTTTTTGTTTTACCCAAATAAAGCCAAGATTAAATGAAAGAGATTTTTGTTTTGTCTTTATAATAAATAAAGAAATAAAGAAATAAAAAGTCTAATGTTTCTGTTACGAAGACCCTTCCTAGCAACCGTCTTTAGATTCCTCCTTCTGACTTGCTGGCAACTGCTCCCTTCATGAGCTGCTACAACTTCTGTGCACACAGTGCTAAACAATGACACATGGAGACGGGAATTAAATACACTGGGGGAAAGAAAGGAGACAGACCATTTCCAAGTAATTAATACCAGGAAAAGACAACAAGAACTGCTTATCCAATCTGTCATGCCTGAGCAGGATCCCAAAAGTGCACAGACCTCAATCACTCCTACAAACTTTCCCTTCCCATGGACACCCAGGAGTTTCTGTGGTTCATCCCAGCCTGCACAAGGAATAATGAAGGGAGGAGGCTTTCCAGAGAAACTCTCTGGTACTTGTGGGCAGGAAGCAAAGAGCAGCTCCCCCTTTCCAAGATGCAGCCAGCAACATTGCAGATGCTACTGCAGAATCTGCAGCCCTCTCTAGGCAGAAATTCTGGATTTCATCTCTCAGAGAGAACTACTAGTCCTCCTCCACTCCACACAATCCTGGAATTCAAAACCTTACTGTGCAGACTCAAGATTCTTCCACTCTCTCAGCAAGAAGCTCTTCCTTCCCCAGTCCTCTGAGGACAGCCTGCCTGGAACATCTCCTAGCAGCAGGCAGCTCCTTTCCTCTCCCTATAAGCAATGGAAGGACACAGTCACAGAGCACTGTTTGCATTAATGTTCAGAATTTTTATTTTACTAATGTATTACTAACCAAACACTTTGGTAACATCCTATTCTGCACACTAGCTGCGCTCCTTTTCTTATTTACCATGAACTGTCTCCCAGGCAGAGTGATTTTTCACCTTCTCTCATTTGCAGTTGAAACACACCATGTTCTGGGGTCAAGGTGTTCACGATTTTTAAGTACACTGCCTTTAGGCATGGCTGAAGACTGGGATGATGCAACAGATACAGTTCATCATTCCCCAAAGTCGCTCAAATTCTTTTAATAGTTTTTACACACACACAAATATATGAGAAAAGCTTTTTGGACACACTACACTTACAATAATAGAGCCACTCAGAAGTACGTGATGAAAACACTACAGGCAACAGTTACAAGTTGCAACAAAGAATATTCCAATTGTGAAAAAAGTATTAATTATATTCTATGAGCATGATTAAGTACTGGAACAGAGCCCATGAGGCTGTGGGATCTCCATTCTTGGACATCTTCCTGACTTGACTGAAGCAAGGCCCAGAACGTCCTGATCTAACCCCCTGCTTGGAGCCAGAGTCTGCACTAGAGACCTCCAGAGGCCCTTCCAGCTCAGCTCTCCTGTCAATCTGCAGCTATTTCAGGAACCTCCCTGTACTAATCTCCACCAAAGCTCTGACAAAAGAGAACATAGTATTTGACTTAGCTCATCACATGTGCCATTAAAAACAGATTTGGGGGTTATAGTAATGGATGTCAACATGAATTCCTTCAGTTGCAAGCCTCAGCAGTTAATACCACTTCACAAGGTGTGGTGTAAGGCAGAAGTGGACAGATACTGCTGAGCTACAAGTGCAGACTGCCACTGGATCCAGAAAGAATAAATTATAGGAATCCCACTGAACACATCCAGATTTGCTGTGTTCATAACATTTCCCACAAATGCTGTTAAATCACAGGATAGTTACACAGAACACATTGAGAACAGAAGGCCAGTTATAGCAACATCACCCATTTTTTTTCAATTAGTGCAGAAGTAATGCTCCAGTGCTACTCCATTTTACATGGGGAGGATAAATGCAGCAGTCACACTTCTCTTGAATCTCTTCAGTAATGCAGGCTTTTGAAGCAGTAGTTTGCACTTGCTATGGGAGAGAGCCTGATGAGCTTTAGAAGTGGCTAAGAAGGGTCTCCGCTATAATCTCCTGGACATGCAGAGACACGTACATTTATACAGAATAGGACACTACAACCATCACAGAACTGCACAATAAAATAAGGTATCTAAGCCATGTTTCCAACATTTCTGTAGTGTTTCAAAACTGGATAGTCTCCCTATGTCACATCACACACAAAAACACATCCCCTGCAGAAAAGCCTCTGTTTATCTCCAGGATATAGTTTATCTTTAATGTCCATCAGTACAAAGAAACATGGCTATTTAAGTTTTTTCTGCTGTTCAGTACAGCAAGCAAGCAAAAATGAAAAGTCTTTGACAGATCTTAACAGAAGTTTTATCGCTAATTTCCAACCCAGATATCATCTCCACAACAAACGCTTTCCTCCCATGCAGTTCAGCTCTGCAGCCAGGCTGTTTCTCATGTTTGTGCATACTCAGTTTTTGCAACCAGCAATACACAGCGCAGTATGTTTATCCTGAGCTCATTTGCATTGAAAATGCAAAGCTTACCCTTCAACACTGGCTGCTGCCCTCCCTCCCTAAGATCAAGTCAGGGGGTTTTATCATCTTCATCTGAGCTCATGTATGAGGAAACCTCCACACAGACAGTCCCGGTTCATACCCTTAGAAACACGGTGAAATCTCTGCAAAACAGCTCCTGCTCTGCACACACCGAGGCTGGGGGTGTGCAGACTCTCAACACCCACGTTTAGTGTGCTGAAATGACACACCCAAAACAAGGGGTAGAGGATCCTGCTAAACAAGTTATCATACCTGCAGCTCTCTGCACTGGGATGTTTCATTGCAACTAGAACAGCAGGTCTTTGGGCCATGAATAAGGATTCAGTTCAGCTGAACTTTCTTGAGGTCACTGGTGTAAAACTGAATCAAAGCAAACCTTAATTATCAATCCTTCTGCCCCTCAGTACTATAATTAAGCCTGAAAATGTGAATTTAGAAGAAAAAGTCTGCATACTTGTAGCATGAGAAATCTGTCATCTTGTGATGCATCATAAGTTGTTTGGATTTACACGTTTTGCTCAGAGTTCTTGTGGTACATCTCATGGTGTCTCATGACAGAGAAATCAGAAGCTGGCTCACATTTTGCCTGTACCACTGTCTCTAAACTTGCACAAAATCCCCTGGTTTAGGAAGAGCAGAATGATACTGTAATTTTTTTTTTCTTATATCAAGTATGAAGGGTTCAGTTTTTCTAGTGTGATTCTCAGAACTGGAACCAAAAGTGAAGTTCAGACCGCAGACTTTCTCCCAAGCCAGCAAGAGCTTTGAGGATTCCAGCAATCCTCTAATGCCGAAATATCAAACAACATAAAGGACGAGAAAATCAGGAAATGTAATACCAAGAGAATAATTACACCAGTTGAAGCAATTTACTCCAGTTTCTTTGTTTCTTCTGTCTGAGTTAATTTAACAGTTGGGAACACCACCACTCTTCAAGTCTACATTCAAACTGTGACCTGTTTTGATGCTCAGGTGTTACCCAGCTAATAGTCAATACAGAAACTGAATGTTCTTCAACCAGACTCTGCACCAGAATTCCAAGAAGTGCTGGATGGCTCTGACTGCACCTCTACAATACTGAATGGGGACCTAGGAGGGAAATGCAAAGTACAAGTAACAGTGCACACAGCACAGGGGCTCCCATCCAATTCCTTCCTGGTGTGAAGCTAAGCATGAAGAAAAATAAGTGTTCTACATGAAATAAAATTCCAGGTCCCTGCTTGATGCTGGCTTTGGAATCAAGAGGGCTAAGTGTCCTGTGGGCCCCTAGATGGCACAAACACCATCAGCTCTTTTTGTTTGCTTAACTGAGAACACACTCAAGCCCACAGCTCTTTGTGCTACCTATTTTATGTGGAAGGAAGAGAGCTTTTCACTTACACTTCCACCTGGTTTTCAAAGTCCTTCCTCACAAAGCAAAGAAAACAGAAGGAAATGAATCAAAGTTCCCTGCAATCAACCACTGTATGTAGAGAAAAAAAATCAGTAGAGCAAAAAATGAATCCACACTCTTTTCTAGAGCTCTGTTTGAATGACAGCATTTATGGCTGTTTTAACACAGTGGCAGAAAATAAAGTAGGGTCATCCTATCAGATCTAGATTTATTGGTGACCTTGCAGCAGGATGTGTTAAGACCCAGTAACCTCCAGCACAATTACAGCAGTCAACTTGTTGTATTTTAATAGTGAAATACAGGGGCTTGGAGAGAAACTCTCAAGACATGGTATGACCTAATTTTTATCTATTTTCTTTCAAAAAATTGTGCCTTGCAACCAAAGCCCTGAGGTTTGATTTCTGTGTGCACCACAACTAATACAAAAGTGCACCTAGAGCTTAATAAAACCTTTTGTTTTTACAGTGTTTGGATGTCTGTCCATCCTGCTGCTCCTGGTGGGACTGCCTGAGCAACAGCAGACTCAGAGTGAGCAAGCTTGTGGGCCTGGCCTCCCTATCACCTGTGGTGAGGGGATGCTCAAGAACCCTTTCAGCTTTTTCTCAAGCAACTTCATCAACACTGAATCTGGTCTCCTCTTCAGAACCCCCACCTAGCTACCAAAAGTGAAGAGACTGTGATTACAGGTGGGTCTGGCAGAGCATCTCCAGACTTCTTCCCTTCTCACTCTGTCTGAATTAGATCCATGCTACCAAGCCAGAACTCCAAAGTCTAGGAAATTCTAGTCCTGCTATTCCATATATTTCCAAACAAAACCAAGAAGTAAATTGCAGCAAAAATGCAACATGCTAGCTTTGAGTATGGAGACCAAAGAAGCTGATGTTTCTAATTTCTTAGGAATGCTATTAATAAAATTTTGACCTAGGGATGCCAGCATTGCTGCCACTTCTGTAACTCTGTCAGTCATTTATTTGCAAACAAGTTTGGGCTTGGTTTAGACTTGCCCTACCACTCCTTTCTCTGTGGCCCTGCTGTCTGCACTGCAGAGGAAAGTCACTCTGCCATGAAGCTTTTGTGGGCAGACTGAGCAGAAGAAAACCAGCAGGACCTATGGAAACACAATGCCCTGTTGTGAGGTGGGAAGAGTCACTTACCGAAAAAATGAGCCTTGTGACATCTAACCTGAAAATCCTAAAGAACAGCCTGAAGCTTAAAAACTTTAAGGTGGATGTATTCAAATACTCCTGCAAAACCTGGAAGAGACGTTACCAGCCACTATATGCTGAGAAGACAATTTAGCAGGTACAAAAGTCAGCTGCCTACACAGACAGACATATTTGAATGAAAGTCTTTAAGATTTCATCTTCTCAAAACTGCTTTTTAGAGGGTTTTGTGTGGTCAGCAGAAAGAAAATGTTTCTCCTCCTCCAGCAGCACAAACCACACCATCCTCAAAAGTAAATCTTTTACACATTCTTCTGTTCCCCTAAAGCACTTTTTCTTGTAACTGTACTTTTATACCAGATAATAATAATCTCATATTTAAAATGTTCTATAATCCCAGCACAACCCACAGAGGTGTAAGGTAGGCTGTCATATTACTAAATAACACCTAAAAGCGTTGCAATTAATCTCTGATTCCCATCATAGTCATCCACTCTTCTACCTTCAGTTTATGCTGAGCATCACATGCCTTTGGCAAATGCTAACAAAACAGTCTTTCATCAAAGACACCCCATGGTTCAAGGGATTTCTCAAAGGGCACAGATTGTTTGAGAAACCCCAGCAGTAATTTGAAAGAAGTAACCGCTTGTATTATGCAGTTTCTGGTTTCTTACAAAACATAAACGCATTCTGTCAGCTTTCACAAAGGCATGTGCAAAACATGTTATAAAATGTTTGTAACTTAAGTATGTATGGGTAGAGCTTAACTGTATTCTTAGAAAATGAAAGAAAGCACACTTCATTTCAGGTGTTCAATGCATGTTCTCTGTTCAGCTAGGTTGCTTGTTGTGCACCAGATACCACTTCAATATAAACAAAGTTGTGGTGTACATTAAAACTTTCTTAACAATCAGGCTGGTCTAAAAGTACTTAAAGCTTGTTTTCCTAAGCTTAACAAGAACTTCTCGTTCTGACTTGCTCATTTGCAAAGATCAAGACAGAATGGGGATATACTTGCTTGCAGGTCAAGGCAAACACATGGAAGGAAAAAGAACAATTTAACTTTGAGATGAAAATAAACGGCTATAAATCAGATGTGAGCACATTTAGGATGTAAATCACAACTCTTAATACTGTCACATTCTGGAACAGCCTTACAATCACCACAGCACAGGAAAACGAGAGCTCCACAAGATCCTCCACAAGGAAGGATTTCTGTGCTACCAGGGTGACAGACCCGGTGTCCTGAGAGGACCCTGCAGCTCTGCTCTCCTGGGAAGCCTCTCAGCAACTTCATTGAGGTCTCTGTGTTTCACAAGAGGCTTTTGGCATGACAGCCATGCCCTTGGCACCCAGCTGGATTCTGTGCCTTGCTCTGGGGCTGCTGGCAGTGCTGGAGCAGTGCTGGAGCAGTGCTGGCTGTGGGGCAGTGCAGTGACACCGTGGTGACCATGAGGACACACAGCCAGCTCAGAGGAACCATTCTCAGGTGGATGCCAAAGCTTCCAAGAGGGAGCGTGGCCTGTGCCCCTTGTGTGAGGGTGACCTGAGGGCCACCACTGCCTGCCAGCCCCCCGGGGCAGGGGTCAGGAAGCACAGAGCCCTTTGCAGCCTGCTGGCACAGCCCTGCCTCTGGCTCGGGGAAGGCTCCATGGGGCTGGGACAATGACACTTGAATGAGAAGCTATTCAAGCTATGAGAACCCTCCTGGGAACCTGCACCTGAAACAAACAGCTGAAGTGAGGTGTGGCCTGGCCTCACCCCTGCACAATCACTGTGTGGCCACATTGCAGTGTGTGTCCCTGTTCAATACCTTGGCAGAGCAGGGAGTGACGGACTAAGGAAAATATCAGACCTTAATCTCAGCTTGACAGACAAAATGTGTCCTCAGTCATTGAAAAGGAAAAAAAAAACCACACCTGCAGCATTGACTACACATTAACATAGTTCTGAGCAAACCTCAGACCCTGGGCTCTACTGACTACAGACTGCTGCTTATCCAGAGATTATTACAGATACAACAGAACAGCTCGAGTGATTTATGATGTTCCACCTAATTAACCAACAAACAAAGGCAGAAAAGGTCTGTCTTTCCAGATTGAAAGCAATGCATTTAATTCCGTAGAAATAAAAACTGATATTGTTTTAACTTTGGCAGATGCTCTGTGGAAACTGCTAGCAATCAAATGTGTTGCATTCACTGTTGTAAAATTTTCAAACTGCTTGTTTTGATTTGGCTTTGACTAGCTCTGTGTTGAGAAATTTTGGTTTTAGTTATTTCAGAGTTTACACATCATCTATCAAGAGTGTGAAAAGACATTTCTATTGGTGGGACAACAGTTGGTTATAAAATAAAAAGCTCAGACTCTCCACAACTACTACTACTAGTTTGTTTGACAGCAGCATTGTAGCACAGGATTACACTGAATACTCAGCCTACCTCCAGAATGAAATGTTTACACCATAATTTGGAATCGGTGCAATTAAAGTTGCCATGTGTACTCTACAGGTCTAAGTAGAAGGATTTCTGTGCCTTGTTTGGGCACACTCAGTGCACAGCTCTTCTGCACTGGCTGCTCCATGGGAACAGCCCAGTGCCCTCAGCCCCTGGGTCTCTGCTCTGCCCCACAGGTCACCCTGAGCAGGCTGGACAGAGCCTGGGTCACTGCACAGTGCCAGGTAAGGGTACACCCAGCACCCTGACACATGGGCAGGCTCAGCCAGAGCCCTGCAGTTGTTCACAGACTGTTCTGCAGTCTCTGGACTGGGGATTGTTTCTGCCTTTGAACTGAACAGTGGGTTTGTTGCTTCAGTGGATTGAGCACTGCAAGCCCTGGAGAACAGGTTGAGTGTGCAAAGCCCACCATGCACCTCAGCAGAGACATCCAGGGCCTTTGGAAGGTGCCTTTCTGTCTGGAAGAGGGCCAGAATTTTGATCTATTTCGGGGCTCTAAACACCTGCATTAAACACCCGAGGGAGTGTTCGTACTGCCCACCTCGGCAGTTTGCGGCCCATGCAATTCCAAACATAGCGCAGTGTTTAACAATCAGTGAAGCAAACCATAAATATATATCCTATAGCCATCTCTAAGGGGTATTTGAGTCAGTCCACTTTCTGCTCCACCTACAGACTCCTATGAAGATCTCTACACAGCCAGAGGGTTGTATTTTAAGGTCACACCCAAATTATGAGGCTTCACCTGGCAGGCACATACCATCATTAAACCTGCCCATGAAACTTCACCGGCAAAATAAAAAGGTGTAATTACATTTTCCCCATTCAGTGGAGAAATAATAATTCCTTTGATGGATGAATTCGGGCCATCAGGCTTTTTCTTGAGTCTCACCCAGCAAGATGTATTTTCTAATAATTATGATGTTTATCTTTCTAATGAAGTCATAAGCATCACCTGACATTTTGAGATATATTTTACCAAATTATCTACTCTCTAAAACAGTAAAGTTTTTAATGAAAAAGAAAAAAAAACAGCAAAATCTTAAACTCCACTGAAAATATCATAGTTTGCTTTAAGCATCTGAAAAACAAGCAAACCCTAACAAACACTGAACAGCTCCATGAATGGAATTCCTCAGCACTGTGCCTATGTTCTCTCTGCATTCCCTCTGGACCAGTGTGATTTCAATAAAAGCTGTGCATTCCTTTCTACTTTCAAATTTGGCTGTGCTGAAGTATCACATGGATTTTACATACAGGGTTTGCTTCACTTCAGAGTAAATCTCTTTCTTATTAGTTCCTGTATAACACAGTGCCTCATTCTGCTGGGTCTTCTTCCAACAGGAACCTGGAGGAGGACCTGGAAAGTACATCTGCTAGCTAGCAGTATAAAAGACCATGTCCCCAGAGACCTAATTATCTCCTTAATTAAATACATTCTTGTCCTGATATATGTGGGGATGTCATGTCTTACATCATACTCAAGACACAAATAGAATGTGAAGTGCCAGTGGTAAATCAAAATATATTCAAGCCATTGAGGTGAAACGGGAAGAGTCTCCTTGTGCTGCCACTGATCTCCTTTTTAAACGACAGGGAAACAACATTATGAAAGGAGACAGCCTACACCTAATATACTTAGCAAAAGTAGAGGAAGGTCTTGTTTCTCTGAATACGCATATGGGACTCATCAGTACAGCCTTCTTCTAATCGTAGAAGGAATGTCAAACCTGAGATGGGAAACAGCCTTGAGACAAACAAGAAAACAAAATAAAAGCCATAATAATGGAAGTAAAAGAAAGACACAAGGCAACTGTGAAGCAGGAGATGTTAATAAATGAAGAGGGGTAAAGTGCATTAACTGAAAGTGGGTGAAAGAAAGAGATGTTCATTTCTTCTAAGAAATATTGGCCAGCAACAAGAACTCCAGCATCTACAAACTGAGACCGAATCTTTGTCTAAGAGAATAATGTTGCAGCAGCCTTCAGTCTTGACCTGCTCAGTCTGTTGAACAACTTCCTTTATTAACAAGGTTTTAAATCTGTGTAACCAAACAAAACTCACTGTTTTTCCTCAGTAAGTAAATGAGGCAAATCCACAGCATAATCAACACTGTTTGTGTGTTTACGACAGAAGTCTTTCCAGACCACAAGTAAAGAATACAACACCAGTGGTGTCTTGTCTACTGATTGGATGTTGTTTTAATTTGAAATTATATTAACACACCATTTTTCTTCCCAAATGAGCATACTAACAAGAAACTGATCACCTCCTAAGACTCTTCATGGTATTGCTGTATTTCAGCTCCAGTTAACACAGTTACAGCTACCTGTAATCTCCCTGTCAGCCACACAGCTGGCATGATACAATCTGTACATGTCTTTACTCTGCATGGAGGATGAATCTTCCCCCAGGTATCCCAACACTCTATTTCCTAACTCAACTCTACAAGTTCACGAAGAGATTCAGAGAACAGCAAGAGTTCCTTCTTTCAGTGTCTTGAAGCAAAAGTGAAGTCCTTAAATCTTAAGCTGAATAAACCCGTATCAGCTTCTGGTGGCCATATGTTTACCATATGCCTTTGTTTCCACTCCCACTTAGATTTCACCAGCTGTGGCAAGTACCTGTACCCCAGCTGCATTCCTTAGGATGGCATGTGTTACACACTCTCTTACAAAAATGTTACTGGCCTCTACAGCAAACTGCAATTCCCATTTCTCCCCCAAGTGAAACTCGTGCCCAACAGTGCCACCATTTGTATAGATTCCTGCCTGCCCACACCTGCAGCCACCTGACACCTCAGCCCCAGCAGTCCAGCCTCACAGCTCTTTCCTGAACAACATGGACAGCAAAGCCTTCAACATCAGAGAGCAGGTCTGGATGAAGGAGTCACTATAAACTATTTTTACTTGACAGAGAAAATATCTGCTCAGGCAGGCGAGAAAGCTTATTTTATACAGTTAACACACCAGCACTGTATATACAGAGTCTGTAAGTAAATGAAGAGAAATAGCTACTTTTTTGTTTTTCTGATGATGAGCCAACCATAGCTGTTTACTTCCAAAGTTCCTAAAGAAAACGCAAACAAAATTCAGTGTGGATTTCAGAGCTGTTCAGTGGGTTTCTTCACAGCCCTGTATCAAGTCAGAAGATATTTCTAAGATGCTCTACTGCAATAATTACTGTTCATTTACATACTATTCCCAAACGCTGGGAGAAAAAAAAATACCTTCCTGCACCACGTGAACGAAGTATTACTGCCAAGAAATTATCAGAGAGGCTGAACTGCAGGTTTCTTGATGGCAGCATTCTGTGGGTAAGAGCAAGTCGTGGATAAATCTGCTGAGGAACCGACAGCAGTGCACTGTTCTTCCGAGAAATGTCCAAACAAGGAGCTGACCTCTCAAATCCAATACTCAATATTGCACACAACCCACGTTACTGAGAGCTGCCTGTCCAGTATCTGGCACAAACTCCCCGAAGTAAGCAGGGTATTACATATAGATAAAAACCACCAGTGAGTGAAACTGCAGTTTGACTCAAGTGGAAAAACGTTTAATGCTGGCAAAAACTTCATAAAACTAAATCTGCACTGAATTACATCTAAGTGTATTTTCCTTCCACGGCGCGAAGGGGGGAGCTGCCAAGAGCTGCTACAACGTTACTGCAACACACGCGAGCTCCGCTGAGAGTTCATTACAGAAAAGAACAGAAAGAAACGATCCCGTGGAGAGCGCGAACTTTCTGCTGGTTTGGCCCAGCCCGGACTCGCTGGCGAAGCGCCCCTCGGCCCGCCCCGTCCCGCTTCTCGACGCCCGGAGCGGGGCCGGGGCTCGACGGGACCGGGACCGCTCTCCCCGGCCGGCCCAGCACCGCAGCCACCGAAATTAAATGTGCTTCGTAGTAAACAAACGCGTGCTTTTTAATTTTCCCCCATTTCTGGCGGTTTCTTGCTCCCCCGGCCGGCGAAGCTGCCCGCTCCCCCCGCCGCCGCCCCGCT
>VXBR01008458.1:854515-923897 GCA_013400215.1 Cisticola juncidis
CTCGCTGCTGCCCGGACTTGTTCGTCACGGAGGTAAAAGTGTGTGTGGAGAGCTGAGGAAAGCTCCGCTCGTGAAGCCGTCCCCGGGCAGCGCGAGTGGGAGCAGGGTCCCTGCCCGCGCCTCACGGCCGCCCTCTCCTGAGGGGTTCACCGGCCACCATCGCCGTGGCAAACATCTGTCACCAGCTGTGCCCGCTTCCGGCTTGGTTTTCACAAGGCCTTCGTCAGCGGGCCATGGTATTTACCGTGACTCATGAGCAGGCTGAAGACCGTAATGCGGCTTTTTGGCTGCCTCGCATGTTTTGGTGTTCGTGTAGCCTCTTTGCTGCTCAGATGGCTAAAAGGTCTCACCTACCCATACCACAGCGTGATGTTGGCGCGGAAATGTGGCTGTTCCCATGTGAGTGCCAAGCTGTCTGCTCTACATTGTTTTCTTTTGTGTCTTGCCCTCTGTTACAGTTCTGCACAAGTTGCTGTCAACATTTGCTTTGGATGTTACCTAAAAACCCAGCAGACCATGACTCTTTTGGTTCAGACTGTACATTCAAGTTTACGAGCAGCATTTCCCAATCCCAGAGATTACCTGTTCTGTAAGAAATTCTGTAGTGAATTCCAGCAACACCATCCCTATTCCTAGAATCTTTACACAAATAGCAACTATTATGCTGAGCAAAAATTCTGTGTTGGTCACTACTCAAAAATTAGCAGCATGGCCCTACTCCATTGCAGCTTCATTTTTTTTCTGAAGTGCAGCATTAGTGCCCTTGTACAGCTGCTAGGACTCTCACATCTTGCTAAAAAGCAGAATTACAGGAACACCATGAAAGAGTGTTGCTGTGTCAGTCTAAGCACCACCAACTCTACCAAACACTGCAAACAATTCAGCAGGGTGGATGGCATTTGGTGGCATGGTAATCTCTTGTGATGTCTTTTGCACTCTGATTAGCTTCAGCTCTGTTGTAACTGCCAAACACATCTTGTGTTTACAGTCACTTTGGAATCATACACAAGAATACCCCATGCCATAAACAGTCCCCACTCTTCACTAAGATTTAAATTTCTCTATGCCCACATATTTTAAGTTTCTGGATAGGAGAGACTGGCACGCAAAAGTAGTGGCTGGTTCTTCGTTTGTACAACACCTAGTTTCTGGTAATTGCCTTGAGGTTAGACTGAAATGGGAATTCAAAGCGACTCTCAGGGGAGATGTTCATAGCTCTGGGGCTGAAGGAGCAAAAATCGGTGGAGGAGACAACTCTGCTTGCCAGATCCCAGGGATTTCAGGAAAGTGGTACCTCAGGCTGAGCCAACCACAGCGTGACAGTCTGACTTCCACTGAGCTGAAGTATTAGAGCTGGAGTCACTTAAACATTCCTCTCAGACAGAGAGAAGTTTGCAAGTGGAATATGACAACAGAACACTTGCTTTTTAAACCAAAGATGTTGCTTACAACTCAAGGTACTAGAAAGAGGTTAATCATGCTTCATCATGCACTGCATTTGAGGTGCTGCCTGCTAATTAGTGCAGAATATTTTCCCTATAGGAAAACATTTACTGTTAGAAATAGTCTCCTTTCTTCTCTCTCAATGCTTCATACTTGCATTTTTAATTGTTGAATAGTTCTCATCCATGGTTTATCTTAGCTAGAAGCTGAATAAATACTTTAAAAGCAGTATTAATACACTGCCAGATGACTACAAGCTTTTCCTGGAAACAGATTCTCCAGGTTCTGCTTTTCAGGCTTGTGTTGGACTGATGTGCTTTGAGTGATTTTTTTTTTTTTTTCACTAATGCAGTGCTAAGTATCTGAAAGAGGTGTTGACCTTTTCCCTGCCTTTCCCTTCCCTAATTTGCATGAGGGATGATGATATGAAGGAAAACATTCTATCCAAGTACTTCCTTCTACTTCACTAAGTTGACAACAAAGCTGTTGGAAAGCAAAATCACTGACAACAGAATTCCTAGTGCGCAAACACAAGACAAGCCATGCCATCCCATGCCAGTTCTTCCTGCTTGTCCTGTCATGTTCTAGACAGTATCTTTGAAAGTAGCCAGAATTCATAAATGAACAGAGGTATCTCTGCCACTTCCCACCACCAGCTGCTATGCAGTGAACATTATTTACTTGTGTATTTGAGATAAGCCTTTTTTTCCAGTAGTTATAATTCCCTTTTACACATGAGGAGCTTTCAGAGCAAAGTCTGAAAGTGCAGGCTGAGTAACCATTGTGACCAGGAGAGACTGTACAATGGAAATACAGGCTCAAATATTGATTTTACTGGCATAGTGTGCATTTGATGGCAAAAGTTCGATGTGAAACATTGATTTACAATTTGCAGATATGTAAATGAACCAGCAAGAGAAGTTTTGATCTCATTAATTTGTAGTATAACAAGTGGAATAATAAGTTAGGGCTTTTTTACTCACAGTGATTACATCGCTACAGTTTATGCTTTATCATGTATCTGTCAAAATGATGAAAAAGTAATAATATGATTTTTGAAGCTAGCAGGGGTCAGGGCATGCTCTGTGCAATAAGAGTCAGTAAAAGTAAGTAAAACCAGGCTAACAAGATCTTTGGATTTATCTGAACAAGAATACAAGTGAACCTGGAAGAAAGGAACCTCATGATTGCCACTGACTCCAAGAAAGAAAAGCCTTCAGACCAAGGGAGCTGCTGATCTATAAGGTAATTGAGTAATTACTTGTCTGACTGTTAAATGGCTTCTGATAAAAATATCTCTTCCTAGTCAGGCTGTAATCTGACTTCTCCCAAAAGGGAAATACTATGCCAAAACTCCTAATAAAAGGAATATAAGGCACCATCCTCTATAGGCATCCTTGTAATACCAATCCGTTAGTTTGTTGCAATGAAAAGCAGCATATCAATGAAAGACTTCTAGCACAGTAACAAATCTGACACTGTATTTTTCTCTAAGAATCTGTGCAAGAATCCTCCAGATCATTGATTCAGACTATACAACACTATTAGACTAAGACTACTAGACTAGACTACTACTTTTTGTGCTTACTTTTCAAAAAGAAGTGTATTTACTGCCATGTCAAAATAAGTAATACTGATGAGCTTGTGCTGATTGGGAAGTGATTTAATCAATGAAACTGAGTTCAATTGTAGGCCTGTATGGCAGTACTGCCATTTCTATAATTGAATAAATAGGAAGTGTTCTGTAGGATGATTTTGCCTTTGGACAGTTTTGTGAGGGGCAGGATGGAGAAAACAATGAGAAAGAGAAGAGTGACATGGACCTTTCCTGTTTCATGGCTTTTTAGAAGTCCATCCAAAGGAGCTGCTATGGCATCATTTCATTAATCCCTTAAAAACCACTGAGCCATAACAAGGTTCTCACACCTTTTTCTCCCTTTTCCTTTCCCTCTGCAGAGATCAGGTTTTTGCTTTCATCCCTAAGAGCCCTGGTGTGCTTGTAGAAAGATCTGTACAAACCTTAGTCCATCCTTGGTAAAGAAGCTGACTCACTTACCCCTTCCCACTCCAGCCTTGGGAACGTTTCCTCCTCCCCCTCAAAGAGACTTTGTGAGGTTAAGCAAGAGCAGCAGCTTCCCAACAATTCTTAACTCCTTGAGAACTGAAGTTCTTATTCAGGCTTGGTGAGTCTAGAACAAGGAGCTTGGAAAGAGTTCTGACAAACTTATGAAATCCTGAGTGGTCAGAAGACATTTCCTTTTTCTCCTTCCCTGCTTCCATCACTTATTGTTCTTCACTGCCTCTTGCACAAGTACGAAAATATTGTGAAAAATTATGTCTTCAGTTGGGTGCAGTTAGGCTGGGCCGAAACAAGTGAAAGACTCAGGCATAAATAGCACAGCTTTTCAGAGAGCTAGTTCCATGGTTTATACAGCAAATATGTATAGGAGATACTAATTAAAATGTTTGTTTATCATGTTGATCTTCAGGATGTGCAAATCTATGGAGATAACATTCAATAAAAAGGAAGAGTATACCCTTCCTTTCCTCCCCACTTTGGGTGTTCTCCTGGAAAATGCTCCTTTTTTCTATTAGTGTTATAATTACTTTAAGAAAATCAATAACAATTTCTGGCAAAAAGTGACCGAGGCAAACTGCAGTGCTGCCACTAGAAATGTTATTACTGAATCAAACAAAGCTGTTTGCCAGTGCAATGATCATATTATGAGAACTTCCTAAAAGCAGTGCCTCAGAAAATAGTTATGGATGAGAGTAGCAAAAGCATTGAGAGCAAGGACTTTTAAATCAGAGGGTATTTTGATGCTTGGTTTTGATGTTGGTTACTGGATCATGCCTCTTTAGCCCATTTGCAAAGTTTTTCTATTTAGTCAAAACTTGGCCAGACAATGGTAAATTAAAAATTAGCTCTGTAACTGGATCTAGCTATTAAAATGCTTTAACGTTAGGATTTAACAATCCTAGCTTTGTTTGGAAATGAAAAGAAAAGGAAATAAATTGGCAAGGACTAAAGGCAAGCTGTAACAAAAAAAAAAAAAAAAAACAGAGCCTCTGAAGTACAGTGCAGTATGTCAAGGGCTTAATACATTACAAATAAACCTGTGTGTTTCTTACCATCCTGCCAAAACAATTGCAATAGCAACCCAACCCTCCAAACAGAGCTTTACTAATCAAATACCACAGAAAAGAACTTCTAACCCATCACTCTGCTGAAGACAGGAGTACAGAAGACTAAATTGTATTATTACAGAGGGGTAAAAAAAAAATTTGCTATTGTTTGAAGTCTGCAGGAGTGTGCAGTTGGAGTGGCAGGACTAGGATTTCATTGTACAAACAAAATCCAAAAGAAGGTCAAAGTACCCTACAAGAAGACACTATTTTGAGAAGTAGACACTTGAACTGCTTAGAGGAAAAATATATTTTGTCACTTTGGCTATTGACCTTGTAATCCAAAAAAAAGCACAAATCTTTAAATCACTTTAAATCATTTAGAATACATTAGAAAATATGGTGTTTGCTTCTCCAAGAGAACTACTCACTCTGAATACAGCACAAACAACATCACATATTTAGAATGCAAGGAGTTAAGAGATTTTCATCTGATCTGTAAAGTAAAATAAACTACTTAGCATTCTTGTTTCCAATGAGTGGCCAAACAAGACTTACCCATTTGCAGGCAAAGCTGAGTGACAAGCAGCTCCACCAGTGAGGACACTACTTCTGCATGGATCTGTTCTGCAGAGCACACAGGTAAATAAAAAAGGTCTCTGAGCCATCAATGGGATGGTTCTGCTTCCCTCCCCATGGAGCAAAACACAGAATTCCAGCAGAATTCTCACTCAAACAGCAAGCCTGAGGTGCAGATGCGCTCCTCTGTATATAAATTTGTGCACATGTGCATTGTAATTCTATATATCATTTGGAAATCTGTCTTTGTTTGTTATTATGATGTCTCCGTGCATGTGTTAGCTCCTTCTAAGTGTGTATTAGAAAAACACAATACTGTTACTCCTACTGAATTCTTATGTAATTTTAAGTATTTTAGTGCCTACTTAACTAAATCCCAGAGGAAAGAAGTACAGTAAAGGGAGCAAACAGACTTGCTGAAGTCAGTGGAATGTGCACTGAACTCTTCCTGAGAGCATTGGGGTGCTCTATGAGACATGGACATGGTGATGAGCCAGACTCTGCCTGCAGATATGCATTCTCTAATCTCATTTACTTCAGTGGATGTTGCCACAGGCAAAATTTGGACCTGTGTACTCTGAAACTAGAAAATGTTTTCATAGTGATTGCAAGTTTTAATACTAAATACGCACAGCTTGGGCCCTATCATTAATAAGATCTAAGCTTTTAGTGCATTAAAATTTTAATAAAAAACATAAATTTGAAGTCGTGAGGATTCTTACAAATTTTGCATTTTAAATCTTGATAAGTAAAGAATGCATAAGGATATCAGGAAACAGCAGTGTGTTGTAACTCTTGCAACATTGTTGAGAGTCTCAGACATTCACTGTTTTCTCAAAGACAAATATGAGAAAGCCTTTTACCCTCATATTAAAAAAAAACAATAAAATGTAAGAAAATGTATTTGTCATCTAAAGGAAGCTCAAAATTCATTTTTTGAAACCTATACTTTTTTAATCTTATCATTATCATAAAATAAGTTTGGCCTGACACAAAGTTTTTGAACTTAGGCACTTGCCAACACTAAGATGTTGTCATAAGAGTCTTCATAAGAAAGATTTACTTTCACAAAGCAGCTGAATCTGTATTATAATAGCTGGGATTTATATATGTATTCTGGTGTGGGGATTTTGGGAAAGACGCAAAGACCAGAGCATTGCAGCAGACTGTAAAGAGCTGATTAATATAAAGGGAGTGAACAAGAGGTACTGATTAGTTTGAACACAGGACTGATAGAACTGAAGATTTGAGGCTGAGGAAAGGAGCTGGGTGTGTGCAGCCCTCCCTCTTCACTCTGGCCCAATTCCTGCTTCCACAGGAAGGAAACACACACAAATCAGTCAAAAGGAAATCTGAGTGTGCTCTTCCAGGCTGGTCAGTTGTCCAGAACTGACATCTGCTCTTTATTATACCAATGGATTAGCTGGGCAGTTTGAATAGCATCACTGGGAGTGATCTCCACAGTGTTAGGACTTGGATTAAGGAGCAGGATTTTGTTAAAGGAAGGAGCAGCATTCTCAATTTTAGGTAAAGATTATTAAAGTTGTATTTTTTTACTTTTCATTTATAAGAAAGTATCATTAGGATGTTCAGGAAGTGAGATGGGATCCGTCCAAATAAATTTTAAATAACTGAAGGTGCATGAAGTACTCTCCTACAAAAGCTGGGAAGAGCAATAGTTACAAGGGCATAATCTGAACAGTTTCTTCATTCCTCAGATTGGAGGTTATAAAAAAAAAATTATCATATTATCAATATGTGGAGCATAATCTCCTGTTGATGGGAGTCAAATTCTCCTCTGGAAGCAAGTGTTCTTCTGGGGAAATTGTCCTGCAAACAGGACAAATGAGCTCGTTCCTCACTTCCACAACCTTGTGGGACTGCTGCAGTTTCACTGCAGTGCTGCTCTGCAGGAGGTGGTGGAAGGTAAAGGTCTTGTCCTTAGCAGCCTGTTATGGAGCTGTTGTAGTTACCAGATCAAACAGCCTTTAGCTGTTGTGAAAATACAGACCTGACAACACTTTGTAGGTGCAAATGGTTGTGGGTTTGGTGGGATTTAGCAACATTCTGTCATCAGCACAGAATTGCTTGAGTTCAAAAGCTGTACAGGACTTCTGAATTGTTCCTGAAAGAATATGTGAGGTCTGTTGGGATGAGTCATTTATCCAGTGTGTGTTCTCATCTGAGCTTCCCCATTAGTCTGATCCATTGATGTTTTTTATTTTGAGTTTCTTCATGTTGGGATGGTGTTGTCCTGGGCAGCTTGTTACCACGAGGAAGCAGTGCATTGACTCTTCAGTTTGCAAACTTAGGTATATTTTTGTATTTTGGCAAGCCTTGTCTGTTTGTACACCATATAAATGGAGTGGAGACAGGATTTTTCTGTGTCAGTTCCTCCCAGTGGAGCTGTTCAGTGTCTAATGCTGCAGTACCTGTTCTGCCTGAGAGGCTGCTGTCACAGTGGGGCACCTCCAGTCATCATCCCAAAGGGGGTTCTTTCCTCTCCCTTTTCACCCACATGTCCTGTTCTCTTAGCCACCAGAGCAGCCACCATTCAAGCTCTGTTAGTGGGCTTTAGGAGGAAGCTAATGCTGCCCATTCAATTCAAAGAAGTTGTGCTGTTTTATTTTTTTTTTGGTTTTTTAAATTATCTCTTTAGAATTAAATGTAGCTGATATTCTGCCATAATTATGAACAGGTTTGACTCAACCTGGTGAGCAAAGCTTTCCATTTAATCCCCAAAGGGGTACATATATGCAAGATCCTAGAGCAGCATTAAGTTCTTCCTTCTCTCCTAGAAGAGAGGCCATTTCCCTTACATGAGAAGAACAGAATGTTTTCTAACCTTGCATTACAAAGACAGTACCAAAGATCAAAAAGATATGGAATATTTGAGAACTTTGAGCATTCTTTGTTGCTGAATTCTTCTGAATGAACCACAGCAAGCTGTTTATTCTCCTTTAATTGAAAGCCTATTCCATAGGCTCTTAAATTACAGATGAAAAAATGTTTCTGTATCTTTTCTCATATTCCTTTATTATGCACAAGCTCACTGCCACAATAGTGACTTCTGCTCCAATTTATCAGTACCTTCCCAAAACAACATGTAACAGTCCTCATTTCATTACTAGAGTATATATTTATTTCCTCATGTGTTCAGTCTGGAGTCTCTGTCCAGCTCTCAGGTTGCCTGCACTGGCTGCTGCCTGATTGTCCCAGTAACAGGCGAGGAGCAAAGCAAGGCAGAGCTGCTGAGGCAGCTCAGATGAACATCCTGGCACTGGCTCTAGGGATGCCCAAACATCTCCCTGCCTTGCTGGCTCAACCAGGTGCTGAGTTGGTCCTCACAGCAGGACAAACAAGGGGTGAAAAGGAGCTGTGGCCCTGGAACAGGAGACAGTGAGGCCGCTGAAGGTACACAACACTACTGATTTTGTCCAATGAGGCTGTACCCTAAGCAAGGAGCTTCTGCTTCTTAGGACAGCCATTGGCATTTTAAAAATCAGCTTCATCTTTGGAGTTAGCTGCACTTACTGTGTGCTTCATGTACAGACTTAATTCAAACATGCACAGCAAGGACTTCTCTCTTTTTTGCAAACCACAATGTCCTGTTCAGTGTCAGTTTAATGTCTTCAGCCCAAAGCATGCTGCTTGTGTGCTGACAAAGTGCATTTGCAAATCATTGCTAACACCTGAGAACAAAAATTACTTCGGTTCCCTTACTAAGTTAAAAGTATAACACTTAATTAAAAAAAAAGCTTTAAATTAAACTTTTTTTTTACCCATAAGCGGGAGTCCAGCTATGAGTGAGGGTGTTGCAAAGTTCTGAACCCATGTTCATGTTCATGTTGAATGCCATAAACTGCTCATTGCATTCTGTGCAGGATGATTCACTTTTTCCAACCACTTCAGTGTTTTACATATGGAATCTGTTGTATATTGTCAGCCAGTGCTGCGCTGTGCTTCATCCCCTTGTATATATAAACCACTCTGAGTAGTGCAGCCATTCCTGTAATATCCTTATTTCTGCAGTGTTCCTCTCAGGAGAGAGAAGGCAAGGCTTTTTGAGCCTTTATTTTGCACTCTAAGTAATCTCTTTGCAATCTAATAATATATTTAACTTTATCGTAACAGCTTCTCCAAGAACACAGCTCATTATTTGATGCTATGTTAACTTGGACAGTTTGACTTCAAAGCACTTAACCTGTGATCCTAAAATTGTTCCCTTTTGAGATTGTGTATTCTGCTTTGGGTTTTCTTAGATATAACAAGATCATCTTTGATCTTTTTAATCCCTGCAAGTTTTGACCATCATATTTGTAGAGGATAAAAGCGTCTTCCTGTGGCGTAAGGTCTTCTCATCTGCCTTAACCTTTCAGTGTTTGGCAAATGGGATGAAAGGTTTTATTTGCATCCAAACAAAAGTTTAAAGCAATCGACTGTCAATAAAGCTGCTGGCAGCTGTTCCAAAACCCTCACGACAGTTTATAGATAGCCAAGGCTGATTGGCACTGCTGCTGAATTCCTGAGGAGGGTGGAATCACAACCAGATCCAGTGGGTGTGTTGTGAGGAACAAGGGGCCCACGTGGATGTGCATCTTCTCATTTCTTTTGACATCTAACTAGGACTACAGTAAGCTCTTATTTTTTGTTCAAACCTTTGGATCTTGCAGTTGTCAGGTGCTTTTTTTTTTTTTTTTGGTCTGTATTGGAAGCAATAGCAGCATCACCTCTCAGATTAAGATTCACACTGGTTTTCAAACTCTCTGCCAATAGTTTTGCAACCTCCTTCCTTTGGTTATGTTTGTGACAGACAAAGCACTCTCAACTTCTTGTAGCTGTGTCCAAACAGGGAATTCACAAATATATGCCATAAATTAAGGCTTAGCATAATGAAACAACTCTTAAAATGTTGAATCACTTGTGCCGAAAACATTGAAGACCAGGGCTAGAGAGTCATTCCCTCACCCTCCTCCCTCACATGACCTAAAACCAGCCTGACAGGTGAGAAACAGGCTTTCTGGTGTGGTTTTTTTGCCTGCTTTGATAGTGCCTGCAGCCCTGCCAGGTGCAGGGTGTGGCTGCATGGGAGCTGAACTGCCTTGTGCTGAGTTGTTTATCTTTGCTGGGAAACCTGCCTCTACCAACCTGTGGTAGGGAACTTTGGGCTTTGACATTGTGCTCAAAGAAGACCACCTGTGCTGAAAGGAGTCCCATCTGCTGCAGTGGAGGTGTATCAGTTAATACAGAATAATTAAACCCATGATGAAAAAATAAGGGTCCATCCCTTTGCAATATACCTTTTGTTTGTTTGTTTGTTTGTTTGTTTATTTGTTCGTTTGTTCTCTCCTAATGGCTGAGTGTAAATGTTATGCGCTCCAGTAGCATCTGAGAATTGTAACTTTGTGAACTGCCTATACTTCCTACTGTTCTCTGCACTTTTAGAATAAGTAGTGATGTAGGGTTTGGAGGGGGTTTTGTGTGTATCTAAAAAGCCCCACAGTGCTAAGACTAGCCTTGAAGGCCACATTTGCCAGGCCCATGACCAGCAGTACAGCCAGCTGTAAAACAATGCCAGTCCTGTACTAAAGCACTGCAGGACCTTTACTGTTAAACGGGATATTTGCATGTCAGTAGATATTGGGATGCAAAACTTCTATTTCATAAACAAATTAAGTTTCAATATAAACAGACTTTTAGGTTTTGTTGTGTTAATGGGCTTGAGGACTGATACCAGCCCTGAGGAAGAAGCTGTGCGGGTGTTGGTGGAAGAGGAGCTCAACCTGACCCAGCAATGTGTGATCACAGCCCAGAACGGCAAACGTGTCCTGGGCTGCAGCAGGAGGTGCCCTCTGCTCCTCTCTGCTGAGACCCCACCTGCAGAGCTGCCCCCAGCTCTGGCCCCAGCACAAGGAGGGTGTGGAGCTGTGCAAGTCCAGAGGAGGCCATGGAGATGCTCAGAGGGCTGGAGCATCTCTGCTCTGGAGCCAGGCTGGGACAGCTGGAGTGTTCAGTCTGAAGAAGATTCTGGGGAGACCTTAGACCTCCTCCAGGTCTAAGGGGCCTAAAGGGGCTCGACGAGGCTGGAGAGGGACTTCTGGCAAGGGCATACAGTGGTAGGACAAGGAGTAACAGCTCTAAAATTAAAGAGGGAAGGGTTGGATTTAAATATAAGGAAGAAATTCTTCCCTGTGAAGGTGGTGAGGCACTGACTGGCACAGGTTGTCCAGAGAAGTTGTGGCTGTCCCATCCCTGGAATTGTGCTTGGAGCAATCTGGTCTAATGGAAGGTGTTGTAACTAGATGATCTTTAAGGTGTCTCCCAATCCAAACCATTCTAAGACAGGAATTTTTTTTTTGTCTTTTTTTTTTTGTCTTCTCTGTGTTATTTGTGTTCCATCTCCCCCTCAGTCTCTTATTTTATCTAGCATGGAAAGTCAGGAATACACTAGACTAAAAGTTTTCATTTCAGAAAAGGGAAAGAAAAGCAATCTCATTTTTCTTTTCAGAAGCATGGGGAAAGCAGCCTTATAAGTTCATCCAAAGACATATAAAACATTCTTATAAATTACTTTATATAGTGTGAGGAACTGCAGGAGCCTGTTTCTTTTGAAATCTTGCAGAATGCAGTATTGCCTTTCAGATCTTGATCTTGCAGTGGAATACTAATGTGAACTCTTCTGGGGAATTTTCCTAATGGCTTTACCTAAAATGACTGCTTTACATAGAATACATAAGGGAAAATACTGACTTGTCAAAATTCAAATAATTTTGTGGGAACAAATAATTTTCTTGAGGTTTTTGACAGGGAAGCAGCTTTTCAGCTGAATGAGAAATCCACTGCATGTGCCCCTGTCCACTGAATTTGGCTGTCTTTAAGTCTCTGCTTGCAGTTCTGGCAGCCTTGCCTGGTGACTAATGTATGTCAGGTTTTTATTCTCACCTTCTGAGGTTTTTCATTTCTTATCTGTGCTAAAAATGCTTCAGGACAGAACTGAGACTGAGTGTTTGTAGTCTTCTTAAGCAACTCCACTGGTTCAGATTCCTGCCCTGCTGTTCTCAGCCTATGCCAGGTATCTGTCCTGGGAAGGGTTTGCCAATCATCGGGAGTTGGATAGAGACAGGCTGGGGATAAGGCTCCTGTTCTAAACTGATCCACCCAGTTCTCATTGCATCCTTCCTCTGAGCAGCCTGTCTCTGAGCATGTTTTTCCTCCAGGCTGGATCAGCTTATGCACATTTTGTTTTCTTTCCTGTCTTCCATTAAAAGAAAAGAAAAGAGAGAGAGAGAGAGAGAGAGAAAGAAGCTTAGTGACACCTGCTTCATCTGGGCACTCAAATCCTGAGGTGTGGGACCGTTGTCCTCTCTGCAAGGAGCATGGCACCATCATCCCTCCAGTCTCAGGCAGTTTAGTAAGAGGCTGTAGCAGGATTCTTTCAGGATGCTGTCAGCTTATTTCTGTCCTTTTGGACTGCATCCCAGCACCAGAGGCTTGAATACTCAAACCTTTTCATACTAGTTTTCAAGTTCACAAAGGTAGTAGCTAATACTGTTTTAATTGAAGTCACATGGTGGAATATGTTCAATAATTTGGGACTGCCTGATACTTTCTGGCCTTTCAAGACAGATTCAATCTCTTGGAACCATTTGCCTCGCTGTGAGGAGGACCATACCTTGCCTTGCCATGTGCTGGTTTATACATTTCAACACTTCCATTTTGCAGTTTTTCCAGAAGATGCTGATTTTCCCCCCTTTCTTAGATGAAAAGATGTCAGATACTTGAAATGAAACCAAAGCAAAGGAATTTGAAAAGCTGACTGGAGCAGGAATGTTTGCTTTCAGTTTGTTGCTTCCTGTTCTGATCATGAAATTTGATTAAAACTTGGTTTAAAGATAACAGCAACCCCACAAATCAATGTA
The DNA here is from genome assembly GCA_013400215.1 of Cisticola juncidis. Classification (NCBI taxonomy): domain Eukaryota; kingdom Metazoa; phylum Chordata; class Aves; order Passeriformes; family Cisticolidae; genus Cisticola; species Cisticola juncidis. Next base: position 867,583 of record VXBR01008458.1, read on the forward strand.
TGGTGTAGTAATGTCTGCTAACCCTTCTTTTGAAGAAGGGATGATTAGAAACTCTGTCTTTTAGGATTTTTTTTTTAATACAGAGGAGACATTTCAGTTGCCAAGATCTTAGTTCTTGTTCTGCTTTTTCTCTTTTCCTGTTTTGGATGAAGCAAAGAATGAGTCTGTAATACAAAGTTCTCACTGGAATTCACAGACTAAGGGTTCATTTTTTTCTGGGAAAAAGATGGTGATGATATTAGTCTGAAAGGAAAATTTTATTCTGCTGTACTGAGACTGATTATACTGAAAAAACAGCTTCAAATAAAAAGACCTATTTCAGAATTATTTGAAATTTAAAACGCCATTGATTTGTTTAGTAAGATTCCCCTACTGCACAACTTTGTAATCAGAGAAGACTTGTGAGGAGACTTTAAAGAAATGCTAATATTTATCACAGAAGAGTGAGAATTCTATGAAATGGTTGGGTTGGGGGTTTTTTCCCCATAAGTCACAGGAATCTTTCTTATAGGATCTTGTGGGGGGTTTTGGTTGTTTTTTGTTTTTTGGGTTTTTTAAATGTTCTTGTGTTTTGTGATTCTCAGAACTGTAACCTCCTAAAGGCATGTGAGTAGGATTAAACCCAACATCTACTGTTCTCTAAGGTGTATGAGTCAATAGGGATCAATAATTCTTCTGTCTTAGTACTTTGTTTCACAGTGGATTTGCAAATTCTGAAACTTAGGATGAAAGGTGAATTTGGCCATAACAGCATCTACTTTCAGAAACTTCGTATTTCTGCAGGGTATGTTCACACTTCTGTCTAAAATTCAGTTTGCCTTGCTTGCTTTGGGAAAACTCCTCACAGCTCTGCCCATCTCTAATCACTGATGAGGAAAAGTTTAGTTCAGTCCTGAATGGTTGCATTTTACTGCCTACTGGCTGCAAATCAAATGTTTTGTAGTGGCAACCACCACCAACTCTTTATCAAGCTTTATGCAGGTAGTGAAACACTACTTTTGTTGTTGTTGTTGGTTGGTTGGGGGTTTTTAAGTGGAAGAGAACAGGACTGGGCTCCTGTCTGTGTTGCAAAGGCAAAATGTGGCTTTGATTGTTCGTGTGACTGTTGAAGGACTGGCTTGGACAGCAGGTGTGGAATTCCTGCAGGCAGGAGCAGCATCAGCATTAAGACTCTTACTGGTTGGTTTCTGGATAATAATTACACAGTGAAAGTTGTCTGTGAATGCAGGAGAACAAAGAATGCTTCCTTGCTCTTTGCCAAAGCCCCCCCAAAATACCTCCCTCAAACTTAATACAGATATTTGTTCAAAAATTAGGCTGTTTGAACCCACAGCAAAGAAACTCAAGCCATGTGTAGCAGTGCCACCTAGTGTAGACTATTACTCCTTGGTTTTCCGCAATTTTACTGTTCTTGTTTCTTGAGTCTATAATGTTCATGAAAAGAAATGTTACCTCTGCATTGTAGGAAATGCTTTTAAGGCGAGTCTCTTGAAATGTGGGCCAGAATATCTTCTTGAAACAAGCACTTACCTGATGGTTGTTTCATTCCTCTTTGCTGAGTTAATGTCAAAAATAGTTCAAAGTTATCCATGCACAACAAATTATTTTATTTATGCCATGTTTAGCTTTTAAAATGAGTTGTAGAGGTAGGATAGAGCAGCAACTGGATACTACTCTTGCTCAGAGAATATCAGCCTGATGCTGTGGATTTTTCATTGAGAATTGATAATACTGTAAAATTATTAACGGAATAAAATAGGACTTATGACAAAAACTGGTAAAATATGTCTGTCAATCTGCATGACAGACTTGATTTGGGAAGTGGAGGAGCAGAAATGAGGATTAGATTACAGATTCAAGAAGTAAATGGTTTATCCTGTGTGAGTACTCTGAAGAGAAATAGACTTAAACTTGCTGTGGGTCATAGCAAACTGTTGTAATTTATAACTCTCAGCCTAATGGCTGTTCTTGCTGTGGAGTTTTGGCTCCTGACTGGCAAAGAATATTCCTCACAAGTCTGAACCTTTGTTATGACAAATAAACAAAGACGTGGAGTGGATTTTTATTTTCACTATAATCCCTCTAAAGATAAACTAATGAAATCTAAAGGAGTTTTTCTGGATTTTCACTGGGCTTAGGAAAACAGACATTTGTTCTGTGCACCTCTAACCTAGAGAAAGTTCATCACTGCAGCTGGAGCTGCTGGGAATTGCATGTTTTTTCTAGATTCCCAAAGGAAACACTGTCAGCCAAAGTTAGAAATGGCAGGAGGACAGAAAGCCAAAGGCACAACGGCTGGATTTATACTGACAGTATTTATTCTGCTTTGCCTCCCAAATCAGCTGCTGGAGCTCTTCTCCAGTTAAGAATTGTTTATCCAGTGCTGTCTATGCTAATCCAGAGACACTTCTGAGGCCACCCATGGAATGTGAAAAGCCCTGTCTTGAGTTCAGGTGTGCACATGTGCCCTCCTTGACTGCTGATTCCAGACATGGGAAGGGGAGAAGACCAGCAGGATCCTGGAAGGGAAGATTTATATGCAGGGCTGTTACTGAGAGGATAATTTGTAATTTATTGATACGCAGTGACTTGGGGTATTGTGCTGTACAAACAGCACACTACCCAAAGATCTCTTCAGATAATGCTGCCTTGGGGTCCTTTCTTTGAGGGGAAAATGAGATTGTGACTACTCCAGTGCCAAGGGCCAATATTACTGACAGGGCATGGTGCAAATTAAGTGAGCTCTTATAACTGACATGAGTGGGCATATCTCATGTTTCTCAAGAAAATCAGATATGACCTGGAAATTTGGGCACCCACTAAACTGTTTTTGTTCCTGGTGGATATGAGGCAAATCTTTTCACAGTACTGCTCTACCAGCTAGGGTTTTCTATTATTTTGTTAGTTGGACTAAATTGCTATAGAAACAAAGCTCCAAATTGTATCAAAAACATTCAAGCTCCAGAACTTTGAGCTGCATAACTCTCAAAGGAGATTAATGTTTTGGCTCTCAGTGAAGGGCATGGACAGTGTTTCTGACTGAGATGAGCTTGGTATTTCACTCACATCATTGTAAGGGGTTTATATTATTAGCTATAATTCAGTCTCTTACTATAATATTGTCCTACATATGTGTAATTTTGGAAGTCCTGGAGTGGAAGGGCATTCAGGTAGCTCTAAGTTTATGGTAGTCTAAGTTAATTTTTGAAGTACATAACATATATTAAAGCATTCATGGCCCTGTAGCTGGTGATTCTGAGCAAATGTTGTCAATGGCAGGAATATTTCTGAGTGCTTCATGGCACTGATAGACAACTGATGGCTTTGAAAACCAAGGTTGTTGAGTGGAATCTGAAGCATTTTGGAAGAAGCAACACCTTTGCTGCTAATCATTATGAATTACCTTACTCTGATTTTACTTACCAATCTAGCGGGGGAGTCATGGCTGGTACAGAAAAGCAGGTGATCTACTCCTGCCATTCTTCTCTGTTAATGTGCTTCTGGGATCTGTAGTTTCTATCACCAAGTGGTAGAGGAATATTTCAAGGGATTCTTTGTTAAAATGTTACCGTTGCATCACAGAAACCTTTTCTGTTTTTCTCCCCTGGGTTATGCAATAAAAAATTTTGAAAGTGCAGCAGAGGTGGAGATATTAATGGCAATGTCTTCCAAACTCTGGATTAGCCAACCTGGTTTGTTTTGGTGCTGCATTAGGTCCTTCTGCAGACCCCTCCAGGGCAGCCTTCTGCCACAGCCAGCAAAGCTAGCCAGCTTTGGAAGGGGATTGCCTGAAACCCCTTCTCAGAGCTCTGCTTTAATTCCCAAGGGGCAGCCACATCAAATGGCAAAGGCACTCACACTGCTGGTTTAGATCCAGGGCAGATCTGTGGATGCCACGCTGACAAACACAATCAGAGGTGTTTTGGCCCAGGGAGAATGAAAACAAAACTGAACTTCAAGGGCAAGTTAGGAGCCTCCCAGGGGATCCAGGATAAGGACTAGTGTGTCCTGCACTCACTGGCCTTGCATCACCAGCAGCAGAACACACGAGCTGCTCTGAGGTGGTGTTGTGCTGAGGGCTGCAGCAAGGATTTCACCTGGTGGGGTAGAACTACAGGGTTTGTTTTATTATTTTGCAATATTAAAAAGCCTTCATGGGAACCTAGCAGGAACCTCATGATTTGGAAGGTTACCAGGTTGTCAGGTGTTCTTGAAAGCTGGAAAAGAGGTTTTTCAATTTCTTCCTTTCAGATGAAAGTTCTCTGTCCCTTTAATTCCTGATGATGTGTTGGGCTTTGTGGCCTTTTCCCTTTTGTTCTGCTGTTTTAAGTGAAAGCAAAATACTGATGTAATCTTATCAGCAGTTGTAGGACTTGCCTATTCTTAAGGATTTTAAAGGGAAAGTTCAGATAATGTGCAGACATGAAGGTGGTAGAGCTAAATTGGAGTGGAGCTGAATCTTTGAGGCACTGACAGGCATTGAACAGAGAACCTGTGAGGAGCTGGAACTTTGCCACGAGCAATTTGAGTGGCAGTGTCTGAAAAGAGAGGCCATCCTTCCTTTAATTCTGACTACAAATGAAGTAAAACTGTAAGAAAATTAATTGCCTGTGTCTGTTACCAACTGTACATGAATATTTCAAAAGCAGATCAGAATCTGATCATTTTTAAGAAATTTCCCCTCATGGTCCTCTGAAAATCTACACTTAGCAGAGCTGTAAATGCTCAAAAACTGAAGTGAATGGTCCTGTGAGGCTACACTCATGTATTTGTTTTATAATTTTATGAATTTACAGCTGTGCATTGATGTTATACATTTCCCTTTCCCAAAAGCCTATAACTCTGTTTTGCTCTTGTCTGAACCAGTTTTTTGTCTTTTGAAAATCTCATTCATTAACACAGATACACCAATTAGGGAAATAAAAGTTTTGACAAACTTCTCTTTGTTCCAGTTCAAATATTAAGGGAAGCAGTGAGAAAGCCAGTAGATCACACTGAGCAGGAAAGCATCTGCAATGTAGAGTCTCAGATTCATGCCCTACCTAAAATCCCAGTGGTTTCCTGTATGAAACTGGGAAGGGGGATTTTCAGGAAGAAAATCTCTTGCTGTTCTGCAAATAGCTGTTTTCTTTGTCTGAAAGCTCTACTGCATTTTGATGGTGATAGTGAAGGTCACTGTTTTTCAGTCCCTGCCATATCTTATTCTGTTGTAATATAAAAACCCAAAGCTTCTCCAGTTGTTAATATATTAGTATAGACAAAACCTCCTTGTATTTTATACAGAACTTAGCATTTCATATCAAATAAGGCTGGAAAATGTTTTAAGATGAAAATCAGATTTTTGCTCTCCCACTTGTGAACAGCAAAAACACAGTTGAAAACTAGACTAATATGTTCAACAAAAGACAAATATTCCTTGCCTACCACAGTAGAATTGGGCATAAACAAAAGGAGGCAGTGCCATTACCTAGAATGCACCTCTTTCCTCTGACCACATTTGGGTTTTTTCTTCCTGCTGATGCTTTGATAAAAATGGTTATAATAAGACCTCATGCTGACTTCAGAGGGAGCTGCCACAATCCATGTCCTTGGCTGATCTCCTGCTGCTCCAGCTGGGCTGTGACCTGAACAATTTGACAGTTTAATTTTTTCAAGCTATGGCATTGAGGTTAGAACTTAACTTTGTTAGCTTTTTGTATTGGCTCAAGTATTAGTGTTGCCTCAACATCAACATGAAAGAGCAGAATAAGGTGCAGTGGGTAATTCCTCCCTCTGAGTTGGCATTACTTGCTTTCTATGATATCACAGCTGACTTTACACTGCCTAACTTGGGCACAGCTGTGCTTTGATTTTTTTTTTTCCTTATGGCATTACCATATCCTTAGTCACAGCATCTTAATTTAAAATGCTGCTGTGCATTCCAGCTGGGTGGAATTTAACGTTTAGATTTTTAGCTAAACTTAACATCCCTAGAGGCTTTACAGTTTGAAGGGGTTTTTTTTTCCTGCCTTTTTTTTTTTAGTTAAAGAATTGCAATGCCAGTCAAGCAATATTTTCCCAGGCTGTCTGCTGCTGCTGCAAAGTGGAAAACTCAGTTTGATGATAGCATAGGGTAATGCCCTGCTCCAGAAATTGCTCAATTCAATGGCAGAAACTGAGGAGCACCTTGCTTATTAGTCAGTTATGTTATGGGAACTATTTGAAATCTTGGCTGCTACTCCAAGGAACTACTTAATAAAAATAAGTATGAATCAAACAACAACACCCCTGCCAAACCCCCAGCACTCCCACCCTGAGAACCCAGTTGTGATACTGAGAGTGTGGACAGGGTGAATGTATTTTGACTTGTCCTGATTGGGTCACAGAACTGTACTTCCACTTCTTTTTAGTTAGACAAGCACAGTTGTGTTTATTATTCTGAATATAGAAGTCAACACACTTCACATTTCTGGAAGACATTCAAGGATTTGTATTCCGTGCAAAAGGGTTTGAAACAGAATGTGCTGCTTGTTAAAAACAGCCTATCCCAGTTCCCTCCCCAGCCAGCCTCCAGAGCAGGGCAAGCCAAGCCAGGATTGCTGAGAGAGAAAAAAACAGGGGGAGAAATCTAAATAACAGAAATACATCTGCACAACTGTCACATGATACCACTGAGAAACATCTGTGAATAAAGCAGAGTTCAACAGAGAGTCTTCTTGATTAGAATTCAATCCCTCTGTGAAGGAGGTTATTTTCCAGTGTGTCAGGTAATGATACACAGAGTCCAGGCACTGAACAGTACAGCAGGGTGGGAAGTAACTCCCACTGTTTATTCTGATATTTTAGCCATAAGTGGAGCCTTCTGTCAGTTGAAGTTTTTCTGAAAAAGTGCAACTTTGTCCAAACAATCATAAGTGGAGTAAAAGGAGAAAAATGGCAAATAATGGGAGAAGTCACATAATCACATAATCCCACACAAGAACTGGGTCTGGCTCACATGCTTTGACAGGGTATTTATGCTACTAGAGGTGGGTGAATGTGGCTGGATCTTCTGAGACCTTCCAGCGTTGGTGGGAAGCTGTGGCAGTTCTCGGGTTTTAACCTGGCTGCTTGCTTGCCTCTCCTCTTACAGATACAGAGTATTTCTGTGGGAAGCTAATTTTAATTTTGATAACTTTCTGCCACAGTGCCAGTGAGTCAGGAAATCAATGCCATTAGCATTTACAGGAAACATGAGCAAGTACAGGGGGAGAAGGATACTCGAGCATTGATGAAGTCAGCGATTTTCATATCTTTTGGGGTTTTATCTTGCATTGTTAAAAACACTGTCAAGATGTGCTGGGTGGAGGAGTTGTCTTTATAACATGTCAGAAATCTTACAAAGGTGAAGCTGTCTAAGTTTGCAAAAGCGAGCAAGCCTGTGTAGAAATGTGTGTTATAAATGAGATTTCCATAAATCACAAATAAGACGTGTGCTTGTTAATGATGAAAATTAATGAAGTAAAGGTGACTAATCTAGCAGCATGCTTTCCCAAGGTACTGAATGCTCTCATTTGCCTTTCTAAGTGTCTCGTGGGGAGCATCAGAAAGATCTGAATGTTAGGTAAATCTTGATTGGACTAGAGCAGAAAAGTGACTTAAGGAGTTTAAAATTCTTTTCCCTTGCAATACATCTGGACAAAGTGCCTAGGTAAGTTTGGGAATTTTCACAATTCTTCTGTTCTGAATTTCTTAGTTAGTGAAGTTCCTATAACACAAGTTTCTTCAAGCTCTGGAGTTTAAAATGCAAGTAGCTCAAATGACATGAAATGCTGTCATAAAATCTGTCTGTCTTCATGTATACTTAAGGAAATAAGAGCAAAGTAACTGGATTTTGAACTTGGATTCCTGATTCTGTTTATTGTTGTAAGTTGACCAGCCAGTGAATAGTTTAAGTTCATTATGCTCATGTATGCAATGTGTTGAGAAACTCTTGATGTTGTATTTCAAACTGGGGCCTGAGTAATTCTACAATTTCATCATCATTTTTCAAAAGGGGCAGTGTCAAAGAGCTATAAAAATTATTGGTAGCCTGTTGTAGAACCTGAATGCACTCAGGTTCCACCAGCATTGCTAATGCTGGGTCTCAATCCATGTTTGTTTTATGGCAATGCTGTAACCTGGGCTGGTTATTCACAGTGCTCAGACTGGGCCAGTTGAGATCATTAACAGATTTCAGTAAGTTAACATGAAACCAAGGATCAGGGTTCAGTATGGTCTAAGAAATGGAGGGAAATAAAATTATTAGCAGTAACTAGTCTCCACTGCAGAGCAGCCTTGAAAATCAAACTAGAATTTGGCTGAGGGGACTGGGTTTTTGTTGTTGTTTGGCTGTTTTTTGGGGTTTAGTGGGTTTTTCTAGGAGGATGATTTCATGGAAACCATGTGGATGTGCTCTGATCCAGCACTTGTCTAACCAGGCATCCCCACTGCAGAGGTTTCAGACAAGTCTTTCCTGCTTTCCAGCCTGGGGAAAGAAGTTTGTCTTTTTAGCATTATCTCCTGTTTGGACAGCCCCCACTTTCCTGCATAAGCAGAAATATGAAAGCTTTAAATACTCCCCATGGGAAATGTCTCCAGAAGTGCCATGGTTGCTACCAAAACATTTATATTTTTTATCTGACTTAAACAGGAAATTTAAATATGAATAATTTTATATTCTTCAGTAGAAAGAGGCTGTGATGGAATTAAATGTAGTTTAAAATAAATGCAATTGCTCTCAAAAATTACCCAGATATTCTATTATCTGTACAAATGCACAGTCCAGGTCGTGTGACAACATCTTAGAATATATTACTTCTGTCAGAGCCACCATGATTTCTTCTCCTGTAAAAAAAAGATTTCTAAATTTCCCAAACTGCTTCTATATGTTACTTTTAAACACTCAAATTAAAAATTTGGTTTTAACACAACACTTACATCTGGGAGCTGAAAGGAATAGGTGGGTTTGCTTTCATCAACATAGTGATTTACTTTTTCATTTCTGTATTTCTTTACTTACCTTGCAAATTTTATCATTCAAGTAGAATTTTATTATTTGATTATTGGAATCAAGTCAACATATTTAATATGCAGTAACTTCTTCCATATGACATGTGGTTTAATGAACTACTCAGTGGTGACTCATTTCTCTGCCATATTCCTTTGCCACTGACTCTGTTGCTGTTGTTGAGCAAGAAAAAAGAAGGCAGCAGTGGTTTGGATACCAAAGCCTTCAGGGAATAGCGAGTGGAGGATGTGCAAGGGTATCCAAGTAGGAACTGAGAGTGGAGGCCAGAGAAAAAGCTCCAAAAGCAACTGAACTTGTAACTGAGAACATAATAAACCCTTAAATAAATCACTGTGGGCTTGGTACTTAAATGGGACTCTGAACTGCAATTTTCAAAAATGTACTGCTTTAGACATAGATGTATCAATCTTTGTGATTGCATTGACAAAATAACTGAGACATTCATAAGCTGCATGTTGTAAAGGAAAAGTGCACCAGTTGCCAATGAAAATAAATTGCAGTGCAGTGAGATAAAAACCCCTAAAGTCAGCACTCCCTCTCATGAACATTCATTAGTTACCATCAAAAACATCAGAGAACAATGTGCATGGGCTCACTTGGGTCTTCAGGGCATGAGGGAGGATTAGTGGCATGCATTAAGTGTAATCATTTTCATTGAGCAAGCAAGAATGTTCTTTTCCTGATGAGAACAGTGATCCACCCCTTTCTTAGCACGCTCTCCCCCCATGGAGTGACTTCAGCCGGTTCTTCCATCAGTCCTGTTCCCCCTCCTCTGAGGAAACAGGAGTCCTGCTGCTGGCTGTCTCCTGGCATGGAGCTGGAGCAGACAACTCTCATATTACAGCTGGCAGCTGAATTGCTTTTCAAATATAACTTTAACATCCACCCACTAGTGTGCATCCAGTGCATTTGGGCTATCTGAGGTGGAAACTGCTATGTATCCACAAGAATCTGGTCAGATTTTTAGTATGTCACTAAAGATTTTTTTAATGGTCAGAGGATCAGTAGATTAAATTATTAATTAGTCTTTCTGTCTCTTGACAGGTTCATTCAGTATAAAACTGCTGTATTGAACCTGTTCATGCAGATACTGAGGAAATAGAAAAGATAAATACTTTAAAACTCCAGATCTATGTTCTCCTTCATTAATAAACAAATAGTTTTAGATTTACTCTTCTGCCAAGTGATATGACTTGTACAAAGGATGTATGGTTTTTCTGCACTCTACATCTGTATGGATACAAAACTCAAATTTTAATCATCAAATGGAAGCACTGTTAAAATTTAGGTAAAGTTTGTCTTCCATGAACTCATGATTCCAAGCAACACTTGGATTCTGGTTGGTATTCTCTCGGCTGGCTTCCCTTGAATACAAATGATAATCTAAGTGCTGCAGTGTTCAAAGCTCCAGTGGTGGCTGCATCCTGCTGGAGGAATGCTAACACAAGGAGGGAATTGACTTTTCCAGGTACAGACTTAACCTGTGAATAGGGAAAAAGCAACTGGTTGTGAACCTTTCAATGACAAATCAAAATTTATTTGTATCACTTTCAAAAAGAGGTTTTATTGTAGATGCTAATTTAAAAAACCAGACCTATCTCCATATTCTAATAGAAGCTAATAATGCTGCTTTAGGTGACTGGAACATGCTGTCTTAACTTCAGTTCATTTAATATAAGATGGACCTTGAAGACTAGAATAGAATAATACACTTCAATATTATGTAGTGTTAGCAGGGAATAATAAATATTGTGGCTATGTATGCTGTATTGTTGAATTCTAAATGGCTTTCCTTCCTTTTTTAATTTTAATTTGTTCATGTTGTTCTTGACTTAGCTACTGTTATCTTTGTTCAGTAACACAGTCCCTTATTATGAAAACATTAGTAATGGCTTTTAGATGAATGGGGGGAAAAAACAAATGTACAAAGTATTACCAAAGAGCTGTAAATATTTCATGAAAGGAAGACAAGGTTCAAGTGGAGTAGTTAATGAACCAAGCTACAGTAGCATTAAAAATACAGAGCTGTGAATGTTCCAGTGTGACAGCACCCAAAACATTTGACCTGTGGCAGTGCCAGTAGTGGATGTAGGACAGCAAAGTGGGAGTGAAACCAGTGGCATAAGGCACTTGACAGCAGGGATCTTTGACTTGCTGGATGGGGGGACTTTTTGATCAAGAGAAAAATAAAAATCTATCACTGAATGAGGCACACTCATATTTATGGGGTCAGAGATATGGATGGAAAGTACTTCTGGCCCACCCTCTAATGTGAAATAGGTCTAGTGCTGTCATTAGATCAGATAGGCCACAACAGAGTCCTGAAAATTCCAAAGATGAAGATTTTTCTCATTTTCCTCCAGAGGAGAAGAGATGGCCCTGCTGGAGCAGGGGGTTTGGAGCAGATAAACCAGATCTCCCTGGCAGCCTCAGCCATTCTGTGTTAGGGGACAGTGGGACACACCTTATTGAAGGTTCCTTCCCTTAAATGTTAGGGAGGGAACACACATTCACAACCATCTGGATGATTTACATTGTAGAGTGACCCTCTGAGGATAAAAGGACATTAAAGTGTGTTCAGTTTAAAGAGCAGGTATAGAGAAGTGACTTCAAGTGCTGTACAAGCCTGGAAGAATATTATCCCTCTTGAAGATTGCTTAAGCTAAAAGAATGTACAGAAACACTCTATACAGTCACAAAATCACCCAGGCATGGAAAATGTTAATGTCATTCAAAATGGGACCATAAATGAGAGGAGGAGATGGGTACTGTATGAAGACAATGGTATCTTCAGCTCTCAGCCACCTCAGCCACCTCAAACTCAAGTTCCTGTTTTTACAATAATGGAAAGTTATTTCTAAAAGTCAGAATTTGTAATGTAGTTGTACCAGTTCCCATCTTCTCCCATATCTGCTCCAGGGACATGACTCAGAGAAGTCTTGAGACAGCTGGGAGAATTGAACTGTTTCAAATATGTTCTGTGTCTTATTTGTTGTTTTGGTTTTGATAACTTTTAATTTCCTACTTTGTGATCAAGAATGTAACTCTCTGCCTTGCTAGACTAAACTCAATTGCCTTTTTGGATTTGTCTAGCATTAATGATAGCCACATTCAATAGTGCCAAGAATAAAGCATCTTGTCTTTTTCCCAAAATATATCTGTTTGTTACCATGTCATGGAGAATTTGAAATCCAGAAAATGTTCAGGAAGGTAATCCAGGGTGACTTTCCCACCAAGCTGCAGAGGTTGATTTAGTAGCTAATAAAACCCAGGTTTGAATCTGAGGGGGAAATACCAACCAGTAATCATTCTCTGATGAGGACCAGGCAGAACACAATTCCTCTGACTGCCACTTCATGGATCTTGCACAGCCCAATTTACCCACCCTGTAAACCCCAGGCAAGGATGTGCAGAAGGGGAGGAGCTGTTTCTATTCCTTGTTTTCAAAGACTTTCCAATACCTTTGCCTGATCTTTTAAATCTATGTAGATAGGTGGATTTCACACGTTTAAGACTAAATTCAGCAGAATATGCAGGTAAAGCCTTGGGAGGTCTAGAGGAGCAAGAGGTACTGAATGATCCCATCACTGAGTGAGGCAGGCCAGGAAATTATCCTGCTCTCTCATCAGAGCTGGATGTGTGTGAACAAGTGTTTATACCCCTGTGTGATGTTCCTGCCTGTAACATCTACAAGGAATACCTCAAGGCAAGATTGAACAGGAACAGTCTGGAGAGTGACAAGGAGGATGGTTAAAGAAAGTTGTTTTCATCTCCCTTCGTTTCCTGCCCCCTTATTAAGTTTTTTGCTTACCCTTTAATTTCAGGCCATGTTTCAGTGGACAGAACCTTTCAGTTGTGGGAAAAGAGCAAACATGCTTAGGGTTTGCCTGCAGTTGTGCATTCAGTGGTGCTTATCAGATCAGTCTAGGCACCCAGGGGTCTTGTTACTCATTAAAATGACTGCTTATGTCCAAAAATAAACATAGGCATTGAGCAGGAATGCAAATCTCTGCTACAGATGGGATCTGAGGGAGGGATAGCCCTGTGGAGGGAACCAGCTAGATAAGACTGCACTGAGTTTTAAAGAAGAGAGGAAGCACATAAGAGTCTGAGATGTGTTTAGGTGCAATGAGTCTTAATTTTTCCTTTTCTGGGACCTTCTATAAGAGAGGACTGTGTAAAATGTATCAGCAGATGCAGGAATCTATTCCTGGCTTTCTGGATTAAACTGTCAGTTGTTACTTTCTGTTGTTCCTTTAACTTGATGTTAAAGATGACAAATTTCTTGGTATCAAAGGAAAGCCCATGGGCTACAGATTGAAATCCTGAAAGACAACCTGTTAAAAAGGTTATGTGAAAAAAACCCAGTAATTTTATTTCTGTGTTGCACTTCTGTGGGGATATTTACAATTGGAAAAGAACTCATGATATCCTACATTATCACTAAATATATTGAAATGTTGTTCATTGTAACATCTTGTGTGTATTAATGCTGCTAATGCAAATTAAGGTTCCTGCTCTTTCCCTTTAAGAAAAAATTAACCCACTGGATTGAAAGAGAACCCCTGGGTCAGATCAGTCTTGCAGCTACAGGTAACAGTGCAGAAGTAGTCAGGTCAGAGGGTACTAAGGAGTTAACAATATAGACCCCTGGACTGCAAAACTGCTTTTCAAAACCATAAAACAAAGCCTATATCAATAAAGAAAATGGCAAAACTACAGACAGCACAAGAAGATGACATTTCCCACAAGTTCTTGGACCATTGCAATAATTGTGAAATTTGCTAAATAAAAAAATGGAATCCTCCCAATTTCCTGTGCTAGAAAAGACATCTGTGTCTGTCTCAAATCTCATCCTTAACTTCCAGATTTGTAACTACAGAGCAACTTCAGGATTTTGTTGTAACTTCTGTGGCTTTTTTAATAATTGCACAGGTAATTTCTTGACTTGCAAATGACCTGCTGTATGTCAGGGGTCTGTATATATTTTGACTGCTTTTTCTCTTTTCAGCTGAGGAGAAAGAATTTAATCCATAATATTTCTCTCACAGCACCTCAGTCTGTGTGCTGCAAACTGCATGTATTTCCTGCCAAGTCATACAACGATAACATCATGGCAATGAATAACAATACTTCTGTTGTTTGAAGCAAGAGGCTGTTGGGAATTCTGGTGGTGCTGCTTCTTTTATTATTTAACTTTTTCCAAAGTCAAGAAACACTTGATATCTAGAGTATACTAAAAAGGCAGCTGAAATATAATCTTAGTCTCTGGTTTGAATATTGTCTTCGTTTGTGATTCTCCTTTGAGTTTACAAGGACAGTAGTGTCTCTCTGAAAATAAAAACAAATGTATTTTAAATTTTCTCTGCACTGGATCACTGAGTGACGTGTATGTCATTTCATAGGTTTTTTCCCCAGGTATTGTATTTGTGATTTGTTCAGTGCTTTTGGTTTGGGTGGGTGGAGCCTCTCTATGATGAGAAAGGTACAGGATGAAGTGGGCAGCTGGAACCAGCCCTGCTTCTCTGGGTGCCTCTTTGGATGTCTTTGGAGGTCCTGGCTCAGTGTTTAAGTGTTTGATCTTTTCTATTAAAACCAGTTGTCCCTGCACTTTCTCTACCAAATCCTGCTGCACAGGGAGCAGCAATCAGTAATTTAGTGCATTCAGAGGCAGAAGTTAAGATTGTAGAAGCATTAGATCACAGGACCTGTCAATCTAAGAAGTAGGCCAGTCATCCCAGCCTGTCAGTACAGACTACCCAAGGGGTTTTATTTGATTATCTAATGTGTGTATGCATAATTGTCCCACTGACAGTGCTAATTTTAATGTAAGGTTCTTCCACTGGAAAAATAAAAGCTCTAGGAGGTTGTTTTGCTTGACAGACTGTGGTTAAGTCATGTGCTGTTGGGATTTGCATAGGAACATATGGGTAATATATTGGCAGTGGAGGTTGCTGTGTCTGAAACTGTGCAGTGGTTTGCACTGACTCACCATGCTGGTAGCAAGTGTGCAAGAACTGCAGGGACATGCCATGTTTCTCACCTCATTACTGCACATCTAGCAAGGGTCAGCTTGTAAGCAGTTTTATCCAAGGGAATATAGATAGGGGTAAGTTTCTACTTACAGGTAGACAGGAAGGAGAAAACCCTTGCCCAAGAAAGGATAACTTCAGGTATGTTGGGATCTGTGAGGCGTCAGATCTGGAAGACACAAATAGACCCCAAATAGAACAAGGGGTTGGATTCATTGTGTGGTTTGTGTGTAAAAATCAGATTTTAAGCCCGATCTAGGGACTATCTACAGCGATGCTTTGAAAAACTGGACCCCTCATTTTACGTTTAGCAAAAGCAAAAAGCGATTTAACTTAAAGCATATCCAGACTCAGTCCCACTGCTGTTCTCCAGGGTGAGGACATCCAAGAGGCACAGCCAGCCCTGCCCCTTTGCAGATAGCCATCTGCCATCTGGGGAGGTGGCAATGGCCCAGCAGGTGCAGACAGTGCCCTGCCAGCAAGGGGCTGCTGTGGGAGCACAGCACAGGCCAGGCTGCTGCTCCCGGGCAGGGCAGGGCAGGGCAGGGCAGGCACAGGGCAGCAGCAGCAGCAGGAGAGGTGGAACCCTGCCAGTTCTCACTGCTGCTCACTCGGCCCTGAGTCACGGCTGGCTGGGGCTGCCAGCTCTGCTCTGGGCTCAGGGCAGCCCCCAGCAGGGAATCACTTCAAGGGCAATGAGTACTGATTTTATTTTCTTTTCCTTTTTGGAAGCTTTTAATGCCCTGTGTATTTGGGGCTTCCTGTTTGATTTCAGTTCTAGTTTCCTTGGTGTAAGTACAATAGTTTTCCTCTTTCTGCTTTGCTTTTCATGAATTAAGCATCTTGTTTTGTAACAAAATTAATACCTCTTTTAATTTAAGATGATACTTAGGTAACAGCTAAGAGGAGGAGCAGTCTTAGCATCATACAGTCATACAATCATACAATCATACAATCATACAATCATATAGTCATACAATCATCAAGGCTGGAAGAGACCTTTTCTTTCAGAAATGAGTAAAAAACTTCAGCAGGGTTTGGGGGTTTTTTGGTGTAGAACAAGATCCTAGTTAGTGGAAGGTGTGAAATATATAACATTTTGGTTAACTAGTCTTAGTTGTGAGTCTTTTCTAAAAATAAGCAGTTTGTAATACTGGACAAAAAGGTAATGGTGTATGTGGTGTAATAGTCATGAACTTGATCCTAACCTCAAGATCCTCTCTGAGTAAGAATTATGAGATACTCTTCTTGGAGCCTTTGCCATTAATACTTTCAGGTTTGTGGGTTAATATCAATCAGAGAGCTCAATCAGGCTTAGGACCTACAAAAACATTCCAAAATAAACAAAATGCAGACAGTGTGAACCAAGAAGGGGAGGGACAGGCTTCAGTTCTTTATGAAATGCTGACTGTATTAACTGCCTCAAGGTATAAAGCTTCATGATCTCCAATAAAACTCCATAAGTAGTAATCAGTTTAATGTGAAATGGATGGTTTGGCTTGTATTTTGTCAGGGGGATGCAAACTTATAAAGAACAATAAAAGGTGTTAAATAGCAAAATTTAGGTTTAATTTTTACTTTTGCTGAAAGGCTTTAGCAGCAGACTGGAAAGGTTTTGTCTCAAGAGGCTGTGATCCAGTCTCTGGACTAATGGTACTAGAGCTTGCTTGCTGTTATCTGAACTAACTATATACCTTTTGTTTAGAAGATTCTCATACACTTTATAGATGAACCCTGGCCAGTGATTCTTTTGAACAGTATATTTTGAATTATAAATATAGCATGAAGTCACATCACCTTTTCTTTGGCTTAAAATTTTGGAAGAGTGCTATAGAAATCCAGTGGGATAATATGATTTTACTGGTGTATACGTAGTGGGCTGACTTCTGTCCCCCTAGTCCTAGACAGAATTAAGTGGCAGAAATAATAGAACCTTTAAAATCCCCAATGAAATACACTTTATACAATATTCCACGAGAGCAGTGGGATGCTATCGTAATCATTAAAAGTAGATAAGTCTAATAAAGAATGAGTGAGGATTGACAGGCATAATATTGCATTGTATGTTAGCTCAGTCTAAATCCTATAAATCCTGGTTTTCTTCTACTGAAAGAGATTTTTTTTTTAATGTGTCTGGAGGTTGTCTGTTCCCCTAGCCAACAGATGACAAACAGCTCTTGGAATTTCTCTGTGCAATGTTAGATCTCTTTCTGTCACTGAAGTTTTTGTCCAGTTTACTTAACCTGGAAAAGGACCCAAATCCCACCATGCAAAAGTAATCTGGTAGCAATGCTGTTGTCCATGTGAAGCTAAGCTCTAATAGAGTGCAAAGATGGGGAGATAAAATAGGTAGTGAGTGGAAGGAAATCAAAGCAAGTGAGGGAACACAGCACCTTCTGTGTGTAATCATGATTATTGGAGAGGCAGTGAGACACTTCTGCTGTGTGAGAGTCACTGAGAAATTCAAATAGCCTGGCAGGACAATGGGAACTCAGTCTCACCTCTTTACTATGAGCAGGAGATGAGTAGTCAGCACTCTGAAAAACTGATTTCTATTTGTAATTGCTTTTGTTGGTAGCTGATGGGAGCTGTTAACATCTGTATCCCCAGGCTCTGACAGTCCATCAGAGAGCTCGGAGGAATGGCTAAAATGGAATTGCAGCCGGGAGGAGGATGTGGCAGGACAGTGAGGACTGCCAAGCTTCCTGTAATGTCATCAGCACGGCAGCGCCCAGAGAGCTGCACTGCTTTCCAAAATAGATCCTTCAAAACAAACTTTAGCCCTCATTATAGATCAGCAATGAAAACGTGGACAGATCACCCCAGACATTCCGTGGCTCACGGTATTTTGAGTGCTTCTCCTTCAGTAGTGTGACCTTTCCTCTCAGTGTGCACTGCTGCCTGCACAGCTGAGCCACCCAGGCTTCCAAGACATGAGGAGACAGCATGACAGCCTGTGAAATCCAGTTTGACAGTGCTGAAAACATGAAACCACCTGAGGAAAAAAGCCCCCTAATGCCTCCTCCCCCGTCTCTTCTTAGTTCTGGATTGCAAGACAGCCAAGAAAGCATTTCCAAGAGCACTGCTCAGTCTGAGTCATTTGCAAATCTGTTTTAACTTCTTTAACAGATTTAAAATAATGTTTGAGACTGTGCATTTGCCAAAGAATATAGTGCAATAGTTCAGATAATGTACTTTTTTAAGAAAGGTTGCTTTTATTTCTTATCTTGCATGTACATCTTACGTGTTTGAGGAAGGAGTGAGAAAGAAATAACTGTGGTCACTTTGGAGGAAATGGTATTGGAGCCCTTGTATTTTTCATTGCAGGAAGCTGCAGGAAGCCAAATACTAAAAAGACTAAAAACAGAAAATTGGGATTTTGATATATATACACCATAGTAATTAGGCAATTTATACTGCTTTAGGTTAAGTTTTCATTCTGAGGGGAATTTGATTCCTGAGGATACCTGTAAGCACAGAAGGATATTAGGTCCTCAGAATTTTGCTGAATGCTCAAATTCTAATAAACAGCCAGCTTCCAACTTTACAATGGTCAGCTATTTGAAAATTAATCTTTTCCTAGCAAAACACTGTCCTAAATGTTTCCCACTTAAACTGTTATATAAATATTTGCATTTCTTCAATGATGCATGTTCAAATTTGCATGCTGCTGGTTGGATTACTTAGAGCATTCATAGCATTTACATAAATATGCATGAAAGACACCATCATTTCCTCCCCTGTGTCTCACATGCTGTAGATGCATGTACCAGGGAAGAGACACACACAATTCTGATTAAGGAGAGTATGTTTCCTGCTCTGGCATCACTTACAGTGTGGAGGCAGGATTTATATGCTGCCCTTCCTCTGTATTTATTTGGACAACTCATTGTTTATGTAGCTGGCCCTCTCTCCTGCAAGTTTTACTAACCTGAGTTTCATACAGCCTTACCAGAGAAGGTTTTTTCTTTTAATGTGTGTATTGTGCACTGTACTCTCATCTTTTCAAACTGGCAGTAGTACAAAGAGGATGTGCAATTAGTTCAGAATGTGTATGCTCTCCACTTTCCTTTTAAGTCTGTGAGGACAGATAAAAGACTTCTCTAAACTATCAATGGATTTGTTTGCCAGATGCTTTCCAGATGAGTACAGTGAGGGTGGAGAAAGCAGGAGTTTTGGCTCAACACAATTCCTTTGGTTCCTTTCATATTTCTTTCAAAACAAGCTTTTGTTTGTTTTTTAAGAAACAGGAAAAAAATCTTGGCAAGTAGAAGGAATTTTAGAGGGGAGATTAGTTTGAGTATTATTGTATTGAAAAATTGGGTATCCTTAGTTCTAGAGAGATGGAGAAAATTGTTCAAGGCTTTTTCAGACTCTCTGAAGGATTTTATTCTTTAAATACATGGGTTATAGCTTTGCTAATGCTGCAGAATGTTCTGTATGTGAGAAGTCTGAAAATAATAAAATTGTCATTTTTTATTACTTATATCACGTCTTTCTCCTGTCCCCAGTATGTAAGAGGCCACTTGTTCAGTGCACTCTGGGAAGCAAAAATGGAAACATGCTACTACTTTGTTTTCTGTTTATACCCTGACATTTCTAAACAAGAGAAGAATGCACAACACTTGTAGAAGAGATTATTTTCTCCTTATTTTGCAAGAAATAACAAATAGAAGTTCGATGGTTTTGATTTGGTAATGATGTGTTATATGAGAAATATGCAGAGCAATTAGAAATGCCAAGAGGGTCAGCCATTTATAAGCTTCCCTACCTGGTATAAATGCCAGACTGTGCTTCTTTCTGAAGAAAGAATTGTCACATTTTCTGCACGTGACAAACTACTTCAGCATTTGGACCACTGATAACTGTAGCACATAAATCACAAAGATTGAAGGCTCCAGTGGGTAAAGGAGCAATGAAAGAAGCAATGGACTGATCTTCACTGTCATTAGTGAAAGTGGAGGACAATTAAACAAACCAACCAAGCAAAAACCCACCTCATTCCTGTATAGGCTTGTTCACAGGTCTGGTGCTGAAGGCCTTTAGCAATACTAGAGCAGGACTTTCCATCACAGAAATGTGCACCCATCATGGTTCTCCAGCCTATTGCACCCAGGATGAACACTGAGCAGCCAGGAAGAGAGGCTTCAATAACCTTGTGTGTGTGTGATTCTCACTGAGGAGCCATCAGTGCCATCTCCTTCTGCCCACAAGGGAAGGATACATGTTCCTTTTTAAGATTTGTACTTTGTATGATTAGCCCAGTGTATTATCCAGATACTCAGCTTCAGCATGCCTTGGAAGTGCTTTAAATTCAGACAGACTGAACTTAGAGGTTTGGTACAGCCTGATTGCTTTGCTGTGAACAAGTTTGCAAAACCAAATCAAATGCTGCTTCCCCCCTGAACACATTTTTCAACTTTCCAAAGGACAGATGAGTTCTGTTGTAGTGGCCTGGGAAAGAACTGTAATGCACCTCAAGACAAGGAATTGTGGGCTAAGGCCATGGTCTGTAGTTTGCTGTACAGAAGCAGACAAGTGAGGTGGACATAATAAAGCACATCTGGGTTTGCAGTGAGCATGTTTAGCATATCTCTATACCACAGAGTGACTGCAGGTCTGGAATATTTCACTGTCAGTGCCTAAGACAGAAAAATCACTATATTTATGCTGTAACTAATGCTGCTTACTGTCATACTTTCACTTCATTACTGAGACAAGTTGAAAAGCAAAGGTCACAGTTTGCTTCAGCTGCCATTGCTGAGTTCCTCAGGCAGGAAGGAAATGCCTTCTACAAGAAAGTATTTGGATAGTAACTATTGCATGACAAGGTTAGAAGAGATCTCTGAGTTTCCCTTCCAACCTGGTATTCTATGATTCCCTACTTCTCTTGTGTATATGACAAAATGATGCTGATTCCTGTATCTCCTCTGAGCATCTTTCCCTGTCTCTGCATTACCCTGTGCTTTTTGCCCCCATCCTGTCCAGCTTGTTCCAAATTACTCTTCCCCCTTGGTAAGAATCTGTTTCTTTCCCACCACTTGTCCCTCAAAGGTAGCAGTGCACCCATTTCCTTCTCTCCTAAAAGCCTTCTCAACAGTTCCTGTGCTCTGGGTGGCAGCCACTGCTGGCTTTAGCAGGTCCTTATGCCAGGGTACAAGGTCAAGGCATGGCTGCAAGTCAGTGATGCAGAAATGTGTGTTTTCATTGGCTGGTGAAACCATTTGATCTGTGACTCCAAATACATTATCCCTCTGTTAAATGGGCAGGTCCCAGTAGTCTGTCCTGGCACCAGAGATAAAGGGAGTTTGCAGGAAGATGCTGTGGAAAGCTGTGGATGGACAATTCAGAGTTTGGGTCCACTTTAGTGTCAGTAAGAAAATTGCAGCTACTGAAACCGTGAGAGGCAGGTACAAAGGCAGACTTGGCCTTCTCTGAGGCCACTCCAGACTCCATGCTGCTTCATGAAAAACTTCCAGGTTCTGTTCTTCTAAATCAAAGAATCTTTCCTCATAAAAAGCAAAGCTGTAAGGATAATGTGTACAGCAGTTCTAGAAAAGTTGCAGCAGGTACTGGGGTGGGTGCTGGGGCTGTGGGGAAGAGGATAAAAGGGGGGAGTTTCCTTTAAAGCCCTGTATCTCTCTCTTCACTGCACCTTGAGTGTTCCCCAGTGAGGGAGTCCTGCCTCTGCTTTGCTGAAGACATCAAACACCCTTGACAGCAGGCTCAGTGCCTCGTGCCAGAGGACTCTGCTTGGCTGCAACAGCTCCAAATACAAAGTGAGGGCCTGAAGTAGGCAAATCTGGCTGCATAAACTCTCTTGTAAATGTTGTCATACTGAGAATAGCTCTTCTGCTGCTCTTGAAATATGGAAGATAAATGAACATTAAATGCTGGAGCTATCTGCAAGTAATAAATTGCAGTCCCTAAATGTTTATGTATGGAACCTGTGCTCACCAATGCACAGTTCTGATTTATCTGCCCCTGGGGAGAACCAGGTGGCAGCTCTTTTGTGTAAGTTCTTCCAGTTGGGATACAAAAAAATGTATCATTTAGGGCTCTCTGCTTAGAAAGACTGTCAGCTTCCCTGTACAAACTGCACATGAGGAAAACAACTAATATTTTTCCACCCATATCTGGATGACCTGTTCAGCAGCAAAACTTTGTACTTCACTTGCAGGTTAACAAACAAGCCAAACGCACTCAGCAGTCTCCCACTGACACAACTTCTCTGCTAGGCCATATTATTCACAAGTTTTTCTTTTGTGTAAAATTGTGCCTTTGGTAAAGTGCCATTGTTTGCTTAGGCACTTCTTGTCTGTGCAGTGTTCG
This sequence comes from Cisticola juncidis, assembly GCA_013400215.1. Classification (NCBI taxonomy): domain Eukaryota; kingdom Metazoa; phylum Chordata; class Aves; order Passeriformes; family Cisticolidae; genus Cisticola; species Cisticola juncidis. The sequence continues at coordinate 889,975 of VXBR01008458.1, forward strand.
GAACACAGGAAACCTCAGCTATGCCAAAAATCTTTAATGAAGCACTCAGAGTACATTTTTAAAAGGCATTCCCCTATCTAGCTGTAAAACTCTCTGTTCAGACTAAGAGCCATGAGGAGATATATATATACTGATAATTTTATTAGGCAAATCAATTCATTTGTGCTCAGTCCAAGGCACAAAACTAATTCTGCAGTAAGTACTTCTACAGATGAACTCTTCCCTTTTTTCCAACAGACTCAAAGAATAAGCTCAGCTTTAAGGATCTGGAAGAGGGAGAAATATTTGATAAATTTGGTACAGGGCATCCATGAGCAGTTATTTTGTTTTGAATGTGAGTTTTGGGTCAATGAATTTCCGTAGCATCTCTGAGCCCACATACTTGGGGTGACACTTTCTAGATAGAAATCTCAGCTGGAAAGGCAAACACTCCTTGGCACTTGCCCAGCATTTGTGACACTGGCAGGGGACAGCTTTGTCCCCAGGTCTTTGGGCACGTCTTTTCCTACCTGAAACAGAGGGACTGCCCTGCCTTTTGTGTCTGGGATGTCCGGAGGGAGGGGCCTGGCAGGGCTGTGCTCAGCCTGCAATGAGAAAGGTGAAGCGGGGACAGGGAGCCTGAGCAGGCAGAAAGGAGCCGCGGGATGAGAGGCGCGGGAGGAGAGGGGCAGGGCAGGGTGCACGGAGAGGGGCAGGAGCGGAGCCTGCCAGAGGCGTGTTGGAACAAGAAATTGCCATTCCGACAGCCGGTCCGGCAACTCGTGCGGGTAAGGCAGCCACCACGGCAGCATGAGCGCAGGTCTGGCTGTAAAACGTGCACAGAATCCTTGGTTAGCACTAAGGCAGCTCAGTCCAGGGGCTGGAGCGGCAGCAGCATCTGCAGTGCAGGAGCATCCCGAGGAGCCTGGCCGGAGCTGGGTTCAGCGCGCTCCTTCCCAAGCGTGAGCGGATCCCGCCGCTCTGCAGGAGCGCAGGGGATGCAAATCGCCCTCCCGAGCCCGCCTTCATGTCTGCCGTGTTTTCCTGCAGGGCGTTTGCCAGTGCTGGCGAGTTGGGCAGGGCCGGGCTGCGCAGGAACACGAGGGGATCACGTCCGCAGCCCTGGCGGCGAGTCAGGCTCGGGGAGCCGCGCTGAGACACCTCAGGTGGAGCTGTCTGAGATAGCTGCACGTACGAGTTTCACAGACTGCTCCCGGAACATCGCCCGCAGGGCACAGATGCGATAGGAGGGGATGAATACACTCCTGTCTTTGTTGCGTGTTTGTTTTTGAAGCTGAGCTTTTAAAACCATGTCGCTCTTCCTCCTACGGTGCTTTAACCTCACCACAGAACTGCAGTGCCTGTATGGTGAGCCTGGGCCTTGCACATCAGCTCCCTGCTCAGTCTTTTCCTTCTCGCCCGCTGAAGCAGGGGCTCAAAGCAGGATGCACAGCCACGGGAGCCCTGTGCAGGGTCCTGGCAGGTGCCTGTGCTCTCATGGCCATCAGTGTGGTCCTGGTGTGACCCAGGACCCCAGCAGCTCTGCAGCCCCCTGCCCCTGGTGTCCCACTCCTCCTCTGGTTGGGAAAACTGGGATGCTCTTTTAGACCCACTGACACTCATGGTCCCACCACCTTCCTGCCCACCTGCCCTCTGTGGAGATTATTTTCACTACCATCCTTTGTTAGTGTAAAGCCTGCGTTTCTTGAGCTGAGTTCTCTTATGAATATTTGTTTCACAACACTAAGAAATTTCTCACAAGAAAACACCCTCTGTCTTGTTTATTTAGCCAATATTTCCCTTCACTCTTTCCCACTTTAAAAATTCCATTTGATATTGGGGGGTTTGGTGATAATCCTACAGTAGCAAATTCCTTTATAAAAATAAAAAGTATGACACAACAAAAACCCTACAAACAACTGAGGGGAAGTCTCTCTTGTACACCATAGGTCTGCCTTATATTAAATACACCACATCAGCATGAGTATTTTGTATAAGTTTGAATTTCTTTGCATTGGCAGCCAATGATGGATTGCCTTAGTGTTTATAAATACTGAGAGAAAACCCAAACAAAGGTTCAGATCACTGTGTCACCTCCCTTGCTTATTTGTCCAATATGGGTACAAGAATGTAATCTATGTCTTTGAAAATAAAAACCCCTAAGAGATCAAAGGACATCATAGGAAGACTGGATAAACATTTATGGATTCCAGCTGAAAAAAACCTAGAACTATAAAGTCTAAATAATTAGGAGAGTCTTTCCCTCATCAAATAATAACTTGGACCAGTCTGACCTGTAACTTATTCTCCTGACTAAGTTTTAATAGAAGGTTTGGTTTACAGCATGGATTTCAGCAGCCCTGAGGCCAGGGAACAGATCTGAACTGGTAGTGCCAGCAGTTATTTTATGACTTGAGCAGGCATGTTCTTACATGATGTGGGATCATAGTGCAGTGATACTGTAATTTCTCCCATTCTTTAATACTTCAAAGCAATTTGCATCGGAAAGAAGATTTTCTGGTTTATATCCTCTATAAATTCAAATTCTTTTTTGCACACTAAAGCGTGGTTTATTTGTTATTGAATATTTGTTTTTCAGTGTTGGAATTGATTGTGCCCTTGCATACATTGATTGACTGGACACACCACCTGTACAAATTCTGCTGCTTTGCTGTTACTTTAAATTTTAAAAAAATGTGCTATTAGCAGAGTTGGTTAAAGTAAAATGCCTTCACTGTAATCAGTAATGATTGCACCCAACTGCTGTTATCATTAGTGAAGATACTGAGAGCCATTGTTTTCTTACTCTGTTTGGAATTTGAGTCCATAAACTTTTATGAGCTATAGTTTAGATAATGTTAGGAAATGGCTTGTCTGGAACTAAAATTATCTCATTGTTTCAAACAGGCAGGGACAGGTTTTGGTCTTTTCTACATTATTTTATTTGCTATAAAACAGATCTTATCTTTCAAGTATTATGGAATTGCACGTTAAATTTCTGGGTTTATACATGGAAATGCAGTAGATCTGGCTTCTTGATGTCTGTGGCTCCATATGAGTACAATAATTAATGATCTAGTTCACAAGCAGAGATAGCTATGGAAAAAATGTTATATTCTCTTGGGGAGTTTTATAAGAGATTCTCAGGTTTATCTGCTTGAGTATCTTTATGATTGTTAGAAATGTGTTTCCTTTGACATATTCCTATCACAGCTGGGATTAACTGCGCTCTGGAGGCTGAGTGTAAATTTGTTTACTCAGTAAATCAGTGGCAGAACAAGATTTTTCTGCATTATCCATCTATCTTGGCTTCAAGGAGCAAATGGTGAATTATTTGTAGTCTTTTGAGATTTATATAGCTTTATAGCCAAAGTCCATGAAAGTCTCCTTTTTGATAGCCTAAAGGAAGCCATTTACTTTTTAAAAGAGGATGTATGCCATCAACAGACTGCAATGTGCTGCATGTGTGGATACCACTAATAAAAGACAAGAGCACTTCTTCAAATGAAGGTTTGTTTTCACTAGGGTAATACACTTCATCTCTTCTGCTCAGTTCTGTTTAGGGAAGATGATTTTTGCTGAGCGTTGTTTTTGCAGTGCTCAGTGAAGATTTGTTCTGCTGCTGGTAGGTGAATCTCAGGGAATTCCTGTGCTCCAAGTGCTGCTCTCCAAGAACAGCACAAGCTGTCAAGGCTCCCTGGGTTTAGGCAGCCACTCTGAGCAGTTCACACTGTGAGCAAACACTTCAGTGTTGTTTGCACTGACAGTGTACCAAGGGAGGTCCCCACCCAAAAGCAGAGTCAAGATCTTGGAGGGAACATTGCTGAACAAAGGCACAGTCAGGAAGGACCTGGAATTCGTAGAGTTCAGAATTATTGTTGAGCCTTACGATCTCTGTCCCAAAGTCCCCCAAAGATTTTCCAATTCAGGCTAGCTCTTCCCTTATGTTGATTGTTTTCAGACAAAGATTTTTTTTTTCCTTCTTTTTTCTTCTATTAAGAATGGAAAAAAAGTGAGGTCCCTTAGAGGTGCCTCCCTTCTGCTATATATTTCTTAATTGAGTTCTTGGCATAAGGAAGGGAGAAAATATGTCTAGCTATTAGAGTAGCTGTGTGAACTGGGAAAGCCTCCAGCTTCCAGAAATATATTTAAAGGCTTCAAGAAGATCCAAATTTCCAAATAATTTTTACTCCTTTGCTTGGTCAGCTGTCAGTATTTGATAAATAGGGTGGGACTATTGTCAATATTTAACAGCTCAACACAAATATTATTCTTCATACACTGTAAAAATAGTATATGAAATGCAAATAAAGTACTTTATTCCACAGTTTGGTGTAATAGAAACAAGTGATAAAATCTCCCTTGCCTCCATACAAAGGCATAGAGAGAAAAATGTTACCAGTGGAAACAATCTTCTCTGCTGGGAAACAAAACAGTGAGATTCCTCACTCCTCCCTCAAGTCACGTCCCAAGGGGGGTTCTGTGGTAGAAGTTTGTTGTGAAGTGTTTCTGAACAAGAAACAGCAAGGTAGGACTGGAAATTCAAACCAGAGCACAGTGAAGTCTGCAGAAACAGAGCTCCTCCTGTATCCAGCAACAAATCAGCAGGGCCCCTTCAATTGCTCTGCAGTCAAACACTGCAGTACAAAACTCAGTTCCTTCTGGAACTTTCCCTGCATTAGAAAACTTCATCCCAGAAAGCCAGCACTTACATTACCCTGCTGGCTGGAGCAGCCTGCCCTCTCCACAGCACCTGCATCCTGACTGTGGCATCGTGCTGGGAAAAATCAAGATGCAGCGTGGTCTGTGAGAGATGGGTTTGATGAGAACCAGAAGGGAGCCTGGATGTCACTTTCCAATTTTGTGTCCCAAAATGGTTTCCTATTATTTAAAATCTTTAGAAAGGTTGTTGCTGTGTGAATGGTTTGACCCCATAGCCAGGAGAAGCTGCTTTTTTAGCTGAAGGGACAATCTGTGTTTCAGCCCCTCTGTGACAAGCCAGGCTGGCAGCAGGGACACCCCACACCATGCCCAGCCCCTGCAAGGGCACTTGTGCTGGTAACCTGGTTAAGCCACCACCCACACAACACAAAGGATAAGGAACAGAGCCAGTTTATTCAGGAGACTTTCACATCTATCATTGTTTTGGATTTGGCTTCTGTCCAGTGCAAAATGCATTTTGTGTGTTCCTACAGCTGCCGTGTAGACCCTGAGGTAGTAGGAAACTGCTCAATTAGTAGAACTGTAGTGTGCCACTTATTCTGTAAATGAGTGAGTAAATCCAGGAAGAAATACAAATAATAGTAAAACTTTATTATTCCATTTTGTCCAAAACAGCCAGGATGCTTTACCAACTAGCCCTTCCTCTGATCCTTTACTGTGACTGCTGCACTTTTAATGTGTTTCAGCTGCCATCCAGAAAAGTCACATCTCAAAACCAATTCCATCCTTTTCCTGTCCCTCCCCCAGGGTAGAGCTCCACTGAAAATCAGAAAGCTGAGCAGTCTTGTCTGACCAACTGGAGGACAATTTTAGGGCACTCTAAGAACATCTGTTCCTGTATTTTGTCATTATCTTATTATCTTGAAATAATTTTACTAATTATTTTTTCATCAATAGCATCTACAGCTGAGAATATGAGATTATTTAAAGAAAAGGAGCTTGATGTTAATTTTCAGCAGTTTATAGGACTTCATTATTTGAGAAAACAGAGTAATTAATTATCTCCATTAGGAAATATTTGCAACTTTTGCAATTTTATAGCGTGAGGTATCAAAGGTTACTGTTCAAGTGTGTCTGGGGAGCCATGGCATGCTGGGGAAGACTTTGCACACATTGACACTTCTTGTGCATGAAGAGAGAGTTTGCCTTCCCAGGAATCATCTTCCAGCATTGATTTAGGGGGGATCAGCAGCTGCAGAGTAGCAGATGCTTCTTGCAGACATCTCTTTACAGGCTCTGTGATGTTAATTACAGTGTCAACTGCAGTGGCCTGAGAAAAGGGGACAGGTTACTCATGTGACTTCAGCAGACCCTCACCACATTTCTGTTTTCAAAGCACACAGGTCACACCTTCAGGCAGGGTTTGTACAGCTGGCTTGGACTGAGTCAATGTGAAACCTCTGCCAAACTTTCAGAGCTCCTGTGAGAAGTGAGGGTTCCTCACTTGTGCTGACTTCAAGAGGGGATTAAGGCTCTGTGCTTTGACAGAGCTCCTTGCTATCTTCACCTGCAGCCTCTCACTTGTGCAGCCTCTGTAGGAGCGTTTGGCTGCTTTGGACACCTGTGGAATACATTTGGTGTGGATGGTACCTGCCAGTGTAATTCATGACAGCTTAAACTTGTGGGGCAGGATGTGCTGAGGAGTCTAGATCTGGCACAGAAACATAATGAACAATTTTCTGATTGTAACCAGAATCATTAGTCAGAAAACCCCCTGAATATGGAGCTCTGCAATCAAGAGCAGATATTGGCCTCAGTGCTTCCAGCAGTTTATCAGTGGAGATGTGGCAAATCCTCTTGCATAGTCACTGGTAAACTCTTCATACTGACAGAACTGTGCTTCTGTTAATTTCTCTATGCATTATGGACTGTAAGAAAGATTGATTTTTCCAGAAACCAATTTTTTACTGATTTTGGGACAGTCACAGTTGTTTAACTACAGAAAAACTAGACTGTATTAATTTGTTTTCTGTCTAATGCCTTCAACTAAAAAGCTGGCAGCACACACAGGGAACAAGTGCCAACATCAGCACTTCCTTTAAAATAAACAGCAACTCAGATAACATTTACATGTTACAAAGAAGTGGTTCATTTGATATTTTCTTTCTCTATTGCAGCCGAGCTATAAGGCTGAATTCTTCTCCTTTAAATGATGAGAGAAATAAATTATTTTTAAAAAATCCCTAGAAAGTGACATATCAAATGGTTTTACTTTCTCAGAATTTTATCTCTAACAAAATACATTTTAAGCTATGAGCTCAACCAAAAATTCTGGTAGGAAGAAAGTGTCCAAATTTCAAATACCCTGTCAGGATTACAAATTCTAATTGGAGATCTGATGAACATAGCATTCAAGGATTTGGATCAGCAAAAGCATCCAACAGAACCTGGTGTGGATTAGGGAGCTGTAGTAGAGTAAAACTCATATGCACTTCAGGAAGGACAGGATATGCGAATTATCTGTCAATATAAGTGACATATAGTGATATATAGTTTACTTCTAGTAAACACTGCATTTATATAAACATCTGGGTTAAAATGTTAGAAATCGTATTAGACTGACAGAAAACTTGCATATATTTTGAGCCTAAAATACTTCTGAGTATCTGGGGTGAATTTTATGAATCTCTTACATAACCTAGGAGCTGGCAGGAGTTAGACTGACTCAGAACCCCCAGGTACTTTGGAGTATGTCATATTAATGTCCTTTCACTCCACCCAAAGAAAAAATCAGAGACATTCTAATGTTCCAGTGACTTCAAATGAAGTTTCCCTTTCTTTTTTTAGACAGGACTCTTTAGAACATCAACAACATGACTGGCAATTGTGGGAAGAAGAAGGGATAAGTAACACTCTGCATTTTTGATCCCAATTAAAACATGTTTGATGTTTTGGATATATGAAATCCTGATGTCCAGACTAATGTCAATCCTAATGCTGCTGACAATTTTGTGGAAGAGATCTTCAAGGAGGACATGGAAAAAAAACTTAGAGTGAGTATAAAACTGAAGTTGTGTATTAATATTTAAGGCCATTTGTTAGAGTTTTTTAAATACAATTATTATATTGGCTAACTTGCCTACCTAATTGATTGAGTGGTGGTACCAGAAGTGACAAATTGTCTGCTCCCACAGTAAATCTAGCTGCTACGTGAATGCTCTAGAAGAAGGGGAAAAATGTTTGTATTTCCCAACCTATTGATTATTATGTTACCCTCACAGATCTGGATGCATTACAGCCAGTGTGGTGATCCCATTCAAGCTTTTCCTGTAGGTAGCTTTAGAGTGGAAGAGGTCAAATCAAACTAATGTAGTTTCTCAGCCAGTCTACTAAAATCAGTGCAACTTGAATTTCAACAACCACTAAAATGGCATAATGTGATTTAAATTATGCAGCTATTTAGATCTTGTCTACACACTAAATTGTACCAGGTTTGCTAATGATGTGTGTTGTTTGAAAATTGAACTAGTTCCTGCTGCTGAAATATTATTTATAGACAAAACCCAAAGAGTTCAGAATGCCAGGAGACTGCATCTCAGTCCAAACCCTTCTGGGCTTGTTGACCCTGTAATGAGGAGCAGAGGGAAAGATCTCCTGGCTAGCACTGTCCAAACCCACCCTGCCCTTACAGCAAAGCAGATCTGCAGGAGGGGAATCACCTTGGGCCCTGGAGTGGCAGTCTGTGAACATGACTGAACATTTGAAACCACATTTCCACATTGTACTCAGCCCTTTGTGTCCAGGGATGCTTGAGAGAGCCTTCACCCAAAAAGAAGCCTTTCCTGATTACAGACTGCAGGGAAAGAAATCTGGTTTGGTATGGTGAGAACACAGAATGGAAGAAAGTGAAGATAATGGCAGTAAATTTCTCCTTATACTTTAATTCTGTAGTGGTTCCTTCTTAATCAGATAATCACTGTAAGCTAACTGTGATTTAGAGGAAATATTTATGTTGATAATTTAGTGCAGTTTGGTAGCTAATTGCTTTCCAGAGGAACTGCTTATGATAAAAGAGCATTGTTGGAAAAATTGTTTTATATCTTATCTACAATATCACTGGTTACAGAAAGAGACTGAATGACATTAAATACTGATTATATACCAAGCCTACATCCTTCCTTTTCCCTGAGAACACCAAGGATTAGGGTGTTCTGCTCCTCAGAAGCAGAGTTGGAATAACCTGTGGTGTCGTCAGGACTTCAATAATTTATGTTGTGTGTTCACCTGTCCATTGCAGAGGTGAGGCCCAGCTCCCAGACAGCCCTGGTGAGTAGATGTGTGCCAGGGAGAGTTTTACAAGCCTGTCAGTCCCCCCATTGCTCCACTGTCCCCCTTCATTGCTAACCAGAGCCAGCAGCCCGTGGGGATGTGCCAAGGCTGTGAGGCAAAGAATCCCCAGCGCTTTCAGAGGTCACCTGAGGCTCCTCCCTGTGTTTGTTACACTTCCCATGCTACACCTTGTTGCCTGCAAAGGAGCCAAAGCCTGCTCTGGTGTGGATCTGTTGTGGGGACTTGCAGGGATGTTGGCATCTTACATTAACACTACTTAAAACTGGGAGTACATTGTAAACATATTCATTTATTTTCAGTAAAAAAGGATCATTCAAAGTAAAAACAAAAGCAGCACCTTTCTCAGCCAAAAGAGAACTGGGCACAGTAATATCTCAATTCCAGAAGGTATTGAGTGGGTTATCTGTTTGCTACTTCTAGATTTGCTACTTCTAGAGGAACAGAAGACTTCTCGTGGTTCAGATTCTGGGTAGGACCTTTGTGGCTCAGCCTTTGGTCTGTACTGATAGTAACACTTTCCCCCTTGGGCAACAGCTGGAAATGGTGATTCAACTTCATGAAACAAATCTAACAATGAAACTGCAATTAAAACAGTCCAGAGCAATTGATTAGCAATGAAGCAGGACACTGAAACCAACTCCCAGAGCGATGCTGCAGGTCACACACGTGCTGGTGTTGTGGTGGGTGTGTAATGCAGTCACCATGCTGATACTGCCTGGCCTGTGATCCTGAGCCTATGAATTTAATTGATGTGCTGAATGCAGATAGGTTACAGCCTCTCTTACACTGAATCACTTCTAGTGAAGTTAGAGCAGAGGATGAAATTAATGTTTTCTGCAAGAAAATGTCTCCAAGCACATTATACACAACCCAGGAAACTGGTTAGTGCTAAAGAGCAAACTCCTCATCCATTCATTCATTAAAAATATTGTTTAAGCCTGACTGTGAACTCAAAATTGAAACACGTAAAGATGCACCCATCTTTAAGCCTTGCTTGGCTGCATGTAAGTGGATGTGGGTTAGGTTCATTGTGTGCTCTTGGATTTTTTTTTTTTTTTTTTTTTTTTAAAAAANTTTTTTTTAAAAAAGCACTGACATTTAAGATGTACAAAGAAAAATGGCCTCAGGGGAACCACCTCCAATGCATCACAGAAGCTTTGTTCAAAGGGTTTTGGATTACTCATCTGACCACACATTGGCCGAGGTGGTTTAGATAATCTGCTGCACAGAAGGGATTGGTGGGGAGGATCAGCAGACAGCCCTGCACCAGCACTCGTCACTCTGGACGCGCCCCAGAGGCAGGAAGCAAACACAGCAACCTCTGAGCAGAGTGTTCCACTGAGCACCAGCAACCTCTGAGCAGAGTGTTCCACTGAGCACCAACAACCTCTGAGCAGAGTGTTCCACTGAGCATGGCAGGCACTGGCCCAGCAGCTGCCCTGTTAGAAGCTTTCCCTTCCAGCACACAGGAAAGTTCTGTGCTGCAGCGTTCTTGGGAGCTCGGAGAAAACTGCTCCTGCTGCTCTCTCCTTCCACCAGGCTGTGAGTGTTGATGGCTCTCAGACTGAGAGCAGTCACTCAAGTTCCATCCATGTACTCGGGGTAGGCTTATGTACAACATAAGCACTTCTGGCTTTGTCTCTTTGCTCTGAGATCAGCTCACTGTTTAGTACCCGAATGCAAAAAGCAGCAGCCAGGTAATGTGGTGGGAGGAGCATACTTGTGCTTTGTCATTTTTAACTTCCTTAAATATTTTACTTCTCAGTTTGGCTAAATATTTTCCACCCACGTTTCCATATTTTGCCTAAATTATTTGGTAAAATTTAACATTTCTGTATATTAAACTTGATGGAATAAATAGTGTACTCACGATTGATTTCAGAATTAATTTTAGGATATATGCCACATTATTTCTAAGTACTGTGATAATATATAGATTGCAAGCATAATCCAGTTCTGGATTTTGAAATTAATTTTAACCTGATTGGTTTTACTGTCACGTCTTAGACACATTCTGAGGAGTAAACTACTAAACCAAAATACTGTAGGCTCTTCTGGCAAAAAATACAGGCAAAAAAGAAAGTGAGAGTCAAATTCCCTCCTATATTGATATAATAAATTACCTTTTCACATACCAACAACAAAACATCCCCAACACAATGAAGCTCTTTCTAAAAGCATTCTCAGTGAGCTGAGTGGAAATACTCAGAATCCTGATGACTTGTTTATCAGAGTGGATGATTATTTTTCATTATTTTTCATTATTTAATATGTACTTGTTTTTCTAGCATCTTTCTGATCCCGTGCTCCCAGCCTTGAACAGCAAGGCCTGCAGGAAGGGAGGTGCTGGGCATGGGAACAGCCCTGAGCACAGGGCAGGTGCTGGAGCTGGGAGGGATAATCCTCTGTTTAGTCATGGCACCAGTACTGGACTAGATAAACACATCACTCACTGTCTGCCCTGACTGATTCCAGAGCTCATGTCCATAAACATCCTGCCCTGTTGGTACTTCCAGGACACTGAGGCCAAGGTAACTATTTATGTTAATATTAGCTTTGTGGAAAGCAGATGCAAACATGTCAGTGAGGGCTGGCACCACCATTAAAGGTTTTCCTTCTTTTCCTAAAGATTTCTGTGCTTTTACACCAAGTCTAGAATACATTTACCACAACATCTTTTGGCATAAAGTGAGTGTTTCTTGGGACATGTTGGTGGCAATGTACCACCTCCCTCTTCTACACTGACTTGTGCACACAGTTTTCTGTTCACCAGTGTAAGGATGTTCTCTGAGAGCATCCCTGAGTCTGACCAGAGTCCCAGGGTGGGATTAAACTCCTCAGAATGTTTGCATCCCCAAATGACCACGTGCCCTGAGCCCAGTGATGATGAAATGCAGAGGAGCTGTAATGCTGTCCTGGATTTGTGACCTAACCCTGGCCAAATTCCTCACATGTGCTTCTGGGCTTCTGCCTCCAGCACCTCTATTTCCAGGGTTCCACTATCCAAACTCTGGACGAACCTCACATTGTTATAACCAAGATTAAGCCCAGAATCAAGTAAGATAAATGAATCATAGACTTGTATATGCAAGGGATATAAACAGAAGAAAATGTGCCATTTCAACATGGGATCATTTTTAGATTGGCACCATATTCACACTGTTTACTCTCTTATGTAGTTTTTGATTATTTCTGTTTTCAGAGTACTGATTTTCAGAGTACAAGAGGGTCCCTGTATGTTGTTTTGGGGTTGGGTTTTGGTTGGATTTTTTGGATCTGGAAAAGGTTTTGCTGTTTTGCAAATCAGAAAAGTATTTTTTATTCCAAAATAGGCTCCAAACCTCAGAAAATAACAGGCTTTTTTGCTTCCAAGATAGCAAATCACTGCCATGTTAATTTTCCTCTCATTCTATGGAGCTAGCCTGCTTAGCTAGGAAAATAATTTGTCAGAAAGAAGGATGTGTCTGAGAGTGGCACTGCTTGAGAAGTCAGTGCAATAGCAGCCTTTGAAAGATGGATATTTTTTAAATACAAAACCTGAACCTGCAGCACCCTTTGTCTAATTGTAATTAGAGAAGAAGGGAACAGGAGCTGTAGTAGCTGCCTTGACTGTAATCACTTCCCAGTGGAAGAGTAAAAGAGTGGTAGAATTTAAGGACTAAGCCAATGGCTGTCCTACTGAAGCAATCCTAGCAATGCTTTTTTCTCCAATTATTACAGACTGCAGAAAGAAGAAAGGGTGCTCCATGATGCTTACTGATGGATACCTGTTAAATGGGCACTCATCCATCCTCACCTCTGTCCTCACTTGCCTTCTGCTCCCTCTAGTTCCTCTCATGTATAGCCAGGAACAAGAGAATTACCAGGACTTCCCCCATGTAACTTCCCCCTGAGCTTAACCAGCAGTGGTTTTGCTCAATGAACCAATCACATTTTCCTTTTTTTTTTTGACAACACTGACCAGCCTGAATTCCTCCTCACCAGCACAAGCTGTTTGCTTCCACTGTGGCATTTTGTAATTCTGATGTAAGCCCATTACTGTGGAGTTTGGGATGAGTAAAGTGTCTGTGCTCTGTATGTGCTAACCAGTAACTCAGCAGAAACAGCCACAATAGACTTTGTTCTTCTCTGATGTTTTGATCCACGTATACTATACAAACAAATTATTCTCTACACAAATACAAATACTCAAGTTTCTCCAGGCATCATTGCTATTTATTATTGCTATTTAATGGTGTAACAGTATAGGGATATAGCTACTGGTTTTTCCATTATAATCCAGTTGTCAGCAGTTCTGTAATAGTCAGCTGGACTCCATGACAAAATTGCTGCTTGTGTGTCAACTTCACAACACACTTGTGCTCCCTCCAGCCAGAAAGTATTTTATAGAGGAGCACTTAAAAACAATAGAAAACACCAATGGAAAATGTGGTGCAAATGTTCATATATTTAAAACCATGAGAAACTTAGATGGATAGGCATAAAGGGCTGTAGCTGGCCAGACCATACACAAGCTAAAGTACACAAAAAACTACATCTTTTCAGCTTTGTAGACAGGGGAGGGAAAGAAAAAGAAAATGTATTTATGTGCTGTGAGCTTGCACGTTTAGCTTGTTAGTTTGAACTTTCCTAAGAGTCCCTAAAAATAAACTGAAAACATCTTAAACTACTTATGACAAATAGAATTGCAGGAAAACTCTATTGTTTCCAAATGTGCATTAAAAAAAATAAAAGAGTGAACGTGAGGCTACTCTGTAAGAGGAAGAATCTTAATGGCAAAACTTATAGAACTCTGAGTGGAACTGTATGAAAGTAGCAGATGAGTCTTTCTGCTTAACAAAATTATATCTGTCGGTACAAAGGTTAACTTCAGGTTAACTTCAGAATATATGTTTCAAAATTCAATTAATAGACTTCCAACACATGATTTATTTTAGTGAAAACTTACTGCAGAGGCAATACAGACAGAGATTAATACAAGTCTATCTTCTTCTGTGCCATTTCTGCTTTGTATTATAGGAAGACAAGGGCAGAACAAATGTTTGAAAAGCTCACTGTGACCCACTTTGAAATATCAGAACCAGGCCAACATTCAGGCTAAATATATGGACATGTATTTATCAAAAGGCAAGGAAAAGTTGTAACTTAGGTGTCAGGATAGATTAATGACATCCTGTATGTAAATACTTCTAATTTTTAGTTGATTTAGGGCACTTCCCTGGCTGCTGCACAATAAAAGTGCAAAAGCTTACTCATCTTCTTCCTCTAAAATAGATAAATGTGCTGTTTGTGGGCCTCTTTATTTGCACACTTTCCAAAGTTTGTTCACTATTTAAGAAAAAAAAAATTAATGTACTATTTCTACGTGAGGAAATGGCCAAGGAGTATCAACACTTAATGTAAAATAGAAAAAAATACCTTCTAAGGTTTCTTTGCCCACTTTAAACATGTATGTTGCAAATGAGCATACTCAGTGTGTGATGCTGGGCAGATGCTGAGAGGTTCCTGGTAAAACCCTGACATCTGTCTGTGAGCAAGCTCCTCTCAGGCACAGGCAGGGAAGGGCACAGAGGTGTAGCTTGTGAGGAACTGCTTTTTCAGGAGGCATAAAAGTGCTACAGAACATTTCTGTGCCTTTTGGGTATAAGAAGATAATATGCAGCAGCCAACTTTTAATGACTCTTACCTCAGCTGTCTTTGGAGTTTGTTCTTTGCAGCTGCTCCTTCAGCAACGTGATTATTAAAGCTCAAGTTAATAGAGATGAAATGGTTCCACCTCTCCTGAGCTGTGCACTCCCCTCCAAGTCTGCATCCTTTCAGAATGTGACAGAGTTGGCTCCTGCACATTGAGAGCACCTGATATTGTCTCCACTGAATTTAGCCCATGGGGCAGGAGCTGAAGCACCATCAGAGATTTCTAATAACTTGCAGCCCGAGTCCCTGGCTTCAAAACTGCTGGTGTGGTGTAAGCTCCTGGCTTTGGACCTAAACTCACCTTTTCTTTAATGCCCTGCTTTGCCTGCTAGATCACCCCTCTCTTCACCCAAGTGTTTAATGTAGTCTGTGAAAAGTACATCTATTTTACTCACCAAATTGTAAGGCTGAGATAAATATCTGTCTGTATTTACTCTTCTTTCTCCACACAAAACTTTATGCTAAGAATTAGGCCTTCACATTAAACTTTGCAGGGATAAGTCACTATTTTTTGAGTTTCACATTTAGTCTAGATTTTAACTGAACACTGAGAGTAAATATTAAAGGATGCAAAAAGAATAGGTTAATTTTGGTTTTGTTAGTGTTGACTTCTGTCTCCAAAGTGAAGGACTGACCTTCCTAAGTGATATAGAATTCCTTAGTGCTCCACTCTTTTTTGGGCAGCTGCCCTGAAAGGCTTCAGGTAGCCAGCCTGATACAATAATAAAGTGTATAAATCAGTGTACTGAACCTGAGCTGGCACTGCTCACAGCTGCTGAGCCAGACAATCTCAGTCTGTTTTCTGCAGGATATTTCAGGCTGAGTTCTTTCCTCTTCTCTATGATCTGATGGACTATATTCATTTTCTCATCAGAAAATTAAATTTCTAAGTAGGTTTCCATCTTGACTATCTGAAATACTTAGTACTTAATCTGTTCTTTAACATTGCTTTTTCAGACTGTAATTTATTGATCTGGGTGTGTTGAAGCAGAAAGCACTTGCTCTGCTGAGTGCTGCAGGTATGTCTCAGACTGCCAAATAGTTTCAGGAAAACTTTAATGAAAAATGTCGTTTCTTTGGATAATGGATGGTGACAAAGGAAAAGGTCTGCAAAACTTATCCACATGAATCTGCTTTTTACTAGAGCTGACAAGAATAATTTCATTCATTGCTAATCCTTAAAGTAGGTAGTGGTGCTAGAGACAGCATAATGCCTGCCAAGTTTCCTTTGGATATGCCCCCGTTTCAGTAGTGAATGAGGTGATCTTTTAATGAAAAACAGAACATAAGTAAACAAATTATACCGATTATTTTTTCCTCCTTCCAACAAGACAGAGTCGTTATCATTTGCGATTGTGAAGTACATTCAGCACTGGAGTCCTGCTGTGTTAGTGATAAGGGAACTGAGGAGGATCAGCACAGAGACACTGCCCTCTATTGCAAACTGCTCCGCTGCGCTCCTGCTCCTGCATTGACGAGACCAGTGCTAATCGGCAGTTTTAAATCCGCACAGAAATGGGGCATTTTAGTTCGCTAATTTTCTGTTGGTCTGTACCATTAAGGCTGTGCCAAATGCACTGAGGTCCCAACAGCCCAAGCTCTTTCACAGACAGGACATGAAGCCTGTGGTGACTCTGCTGTGCTGTTTGCTGCACTGCTCTCACCTGCACCTCAGCTGGATTTTGATTTGATCTGACATGGCTTTGTAACCTGAAAGGCCCAGAACAGTGTAAATCAAAACCAAAGGGGACCCTGTGCAGTGGAGCTGGAGGGTGAGGAGACAGTCAGGCTCCTGCCACAGCAGAGAGGACACAGAGGGAAGGCTACAAGAGCCACTCATACTCAGTCTCAGCTGCTTTTGTTACTTCAGGGTAAAAGTTGATGCTGTTCAATGTGTTCCTCAGGCTAAAGACTTCTCATTAATAAAATGGACCTGAGTTTTGTCAGAAAGAGCCTGTTGTAGGTCATCTATGCATCTTTTTTGAGGCTGTAAAGGAGAAAGACCTTAATCTAAACCACATTTAATGCTGTTTTGCTAAGTAACTAATTGTTTTCATTAGCTTCCCATAATGCTTCATGTTAGAGTTTGCTGGCATTTCCAGTGGCTTGGGAATGCTCAGTGCTGTAATTTTGGCTAGAGGGAGCTGCTCTCCCATCTGCCTCCACTGGTCTCTAGTGTGAGTTGACTGCAGAAAATTATTTAACACACAGCTTTCAATAATGTTTGTCATTTAATGACAGACAACCACAAGGGTGAAAAACCCCTGGCAGTTTTGTGGCTTGAGGGAAAGCCTCAATGCAAAAAGGAGATCAGGGGAACTTTCATGCCAGCACTGCTGTAAGTGAGAAAAAAAGGCAAACCAGAGTTGTGGTTTCCTATTTCTCCTGTTTTGGGGGACAGATTCACTTAGTGTAATTCAAATTGTACATCTCTGCAAAGTATGTTTAAGCATTTCTGCTCATCTTGATCACAAGGCGGGAAATATGTTGCTCCATCTCTGCTTTCTTACTCTCAAGGAATTTTTGGTGTAACTTCATCTCCTTTGGCTCTTCCAAAAGCAGGGAAGGCCTGGCAGGCCTTGGGCTAGAATTAGAGTAATAAGGATAAAGAAAGACAAAGCCTGGCTTTCCAAAGCATCAGGAAGACAGCAGACTTATTGACATTTTTGGTAAATGTTGCCATATGGACTTGTCAATTGGTATTACCATCAGTCTGCCTGATGTGGAGACAGAACTGGATCAAAAGTGACCAGAAATGCCACCCTAGAACACTCTAAAGCCTCTTGTTCACCCAGAGAGCCCTGCACGGGGAGCCCTCGCTGGCTCAGAGGAAGAGGAGTGCTGAGGAAGGAATTCACTTTTCCTTTTTGGTGCTTTTTGTGGGGAGCATTCTGAATAACCTTGGGAACAGGAAATGATCTGTTGGACCCAAAAGAAAAATATTTGGACACGTACCTTAGTTTAAGATGTGGAAAGTTTTGCTGACATCAGTGAATCTAATCCATATGTTGGACAGGAGCACAGACCTAAAGTGCTGTACTGGGCTGTGGTCTCACACCAAGCCAGTTTTTTCAAGGGCAAGGTACAGTGTAAACTTCTCAGATATGTCTTACTGGCCAGTTCCTCCCACCACAGACATCTGAATTGCCTTAAACATTTGACTCCACTTCCAGTGTTTTGTTCATTAGTTTTCCATGGAAGGTAATGGCTTACAGAACAGTAAGTGTACAAATATCCAGTGGTCTTGAGTTTTTACCTAGGTAAATATGCTTGAAAGCTCCTCAAAGATCTTAACTAAACGTATTTGCAGATTTTTTTCTAGTTGTTTGTTGTTGTTGTTGTTTTGGTGAGGTATTTTGTTTTACTTTGTTTTGGGGTTTTATTTTGTTTTGGGGGTTTTTTTGGTACGTGGACAGCTACTGGTTTTGTGTTTGGTTTTTTTGTTGTTTTTTTTAATTCCTAGAGTGTTCTTTCTAAAAAGCTTGCAGTTGTTGAAGTGCTGTGTCCCCCCGAAAACAAAGGTAAATTCTCAGTGTAATTCTCTTTAAAAGACAGATTTAATACCAAGATGTGCTGGTACCTTTCCAAATATTACCAGATGCTCTTTTCTATTTCCAAGGTGATACCACCTCAAGTAATAACACATTTGTATGTTCAAACAAGTGTTGAGACTAATCAGTCAGAAATGGGAGTACTTGAGACCCCCAGCTGGGCTCAGATCAGAAAAACTCTTTTTACAGCACCTAGGCTGTGGTGTTAGGAGTGGAATACAGGACACGGCTGTGCCCAGGCAGCCACGGGAGAGAGAGGGAGGGAGCGGTGACTGGGATAAGGTAGCCGGGACC
Organism: Cisticola juncidis; assembly: GCA_013400215.1. Taxonomy (NCBI): domain Eukaryota; kingdom Metazoa; phylum Chordata; class Aves; order Passeriformes; family Cisticolidae; genus Cisticola; species Cisticola juncidis. The sequence goes on from VXBR01008458.1 coordinate 908,505, forward strand.
CCGGGGCAGAGCCCGCCGGGGATCAGCGCAGCGCCCGGGGCAGAGCTCCCGGCGCTGCCACGGGGCTCTCGCCGGTGTCACCAGGGCTGTCCCCTCAGTGGTGTCACCAGGCCTCTCCTTGTGTCACCGGGTCTCTCGTTGGTGCCCCGGTTCCCTCCCTGGTGTCACCAGGGCTCTCCTTGTGTCACCGAGGCTGTCCCCGGGTCCCTCCCTGGTGTCCCCAGGGCTCTCGTTGTGTCCCCGGTCCCTCGTTGGTGTCCCCGGGTCACTCGAGCCCTCAGCGGCAGCGCCCCCTGGCGGCTGCGGTTGGGCACCGCTGGCCCGAGGCCCCGCCCCCGGCGCCGCCGGAAGTGACGCAGCGCTATGGCGGAGGCGGCGGGCGCACCNCGGGCGCGGTGCCGGCTCAGTGCGCGGTGCCTGTCTGGTGCGCGGTGCCGGCTCTGTACGCGGTGCCGGTCCGGTACGCGGTGCAGACCCGGTGCGCGGTTCGGGCTCGGTACGGGGTGCGGGCGCGGTGCCGGCTCAGTGCGCGGTGCCTGTCTGGTGCGCGGTGCCGGCTCTGTACGCGGTGCCGGTCCGGTACGCGGTGCAGACCCGGTGCGCGGTTCGGGCTCGGTACGGGGTGTGGGTGCGGTGCCGGTCCGGTACGCGGTTCGGCGCTGACAGCGCGGTGTCTCCGCAGCGGAGGCGGCGGAGCTGCGGGCGCGGCTCCGGGCCGTGCGGCACACGGTGCTGGTGCTGTCCGGCAAGGGCGGCGTGGGCAAGAGCACGTTCAGCGCCCTGCTGGCGCACGGGCTGGCGGCGGACGAGAACAAGCAGGTGGGCAGAGAGAGGGGACAGGACGGGCGGGGGGCAGGGCCGAGCACCTGCGGGCAGGTACCGATCGTGTGTCCTGCTCGTTAAAGTTTGCCTTTCCTGGATGAGCCCTGCTGGAGTGATTTCATTGCATGAGATCTCCTTTAGAGACAGCCCTGTGCCACCTTATTTCCAGTGGGGCAGGTTGGCTGGTTTGTTTTCCAGGTCGCTCTGCTGGACATAGATATCTGTGGGCCATCGATTCCTAAAATAATGGGTCTAGAAGGAGAACAGGTAAGTGAGTGCTCAAACACCTTGTTTAATGGATTTTTTTCCTCAGCTTTTCATTAGCATATTCAGGTTTTTTGGATGTAGAGCATCTAAAATGAGTGCATAATGGGAAACGTGGGGCAGTGGGTAGGGAAATGAAGTGAGATGGAGAAGTTCAGCATAATATATTTTGCAAAAGAGTCATCTGCTTTCAGGATGCAGTTCTGCAAATGAGCTTTCATTGCATATCAGCCACATAATGCTGACAACTTGAAACTTGAGTATTATTAGCATGATGCACTTTATCAGCCCTTAAATATTTCTTACAAATACATAAAGTAATGAGTAAAGTTGCATAAGGGTTGAACACTTATTTTTCATTTGTTAATGGAGATCTGGTGCTCCTGCATTTTTACCTCAGCTGCCCCACTGAAGCAGGATTGCTCCTGCAGGCAGGAGAGCTCTTTGCATAAGGTTTGACTTATGTTCATGTTTTAAGTAATATCTGTATTTATTGCTATTGCAACTTTTGTGTGTCACTTCATTTTCAGGTTCATCAGAGTGGATCTGGATGGTCTCCAGTGGTGAGTTGGTTTCAGAAAGTCCATTGGGTGTGTTTGGGTTGGGCAGCATTTTCTACAGTGAAAATTGAGTGAGGGAGGAGCAGGGGGTACTCTTGTCAGTTCTTCTTCTAATGACTTAAATATCCAGATTGTGTAGAATCTACAGATATAGGACGTAGAATCTGCAGAGTCTATACATCCAGATTCTATAGATCTGTGTAACCTCCATCCATGTTCTAGAGAATATCTAGAGAATGCTACAGAGTATATATCCAGATTATATAGCATATAGATCTAGAAAATCAAGATGCATGTCTATAGGATCAGGATATAAACTATATACATCAGAGTGTTAAATTTCTTAGTAATACTGTGTTTCTAGAATTTTTTGTTGTGTTTACTGGCTTTGCTATATGGGCAATAAATATAAGTTACTCAGGTTTGTTATTTTGGGGTATCATGCAGCTGTAGTGTGTCATCTTTTCTGTGACAGCCAAGAAGTATCTTGCACCCAAGAAAAACCTTACTAATCTGTAGAATATGCAGAAGTTTTGCAGTAGTGTTGGTTCACTACTCAAGATCCCCTGTAGTGTGCATGCTGTTAGAAAGGCAGCTGGTGCTGAGAGGGAAAGCTGCTTTTATCCTTGCATTGTCTCCAGTGATTCCTAAACCACTGTAACAATGTAATTTTCTCAGTCTTAGTGTAGTTGGTGAGTGTTGCACAAGATGCAGCTTTTAATGCCCTGTGATAAAAGATAAAGTTCTCTGCCTTTATTTCATTCATGTCTTCTCCCTCATCTGCTTTTTCTATAAAACAGGGGTTCAGAGTTGGTTTCTCTACTCTCTTCACTGTTGTGTTTCTCTACTTCTCTTTCAGTATGTTGAAGAAAACCTAGGTGTCATGTCAGTGGGGTTCTTGCTTAGTAGTCCTGATGATGCTGTCATCTGGAGAGGACCAAAAAAGAATGGTATGTACTGAGTGTTTCCAACAGTAATTTACATATTTGAAAGGCTTCAAGTGTGGAAATACCATGCACTTGTTTACTAGTGTAGACAGGGTAGTTAGCTGTGACCCTGAAATTCGAAATACAGGAAGATTCCTTTTTCTCTTCCACATTCTTCTCCTTCGCTCTAGGGCTGATCAAGCAGTTCCTGCGCGATGTGGACTGGGGTGAAGTGGATTACCTGATCGTGGACACGCCCCCAGGAACGTCAGATGAGCACCTGTCCATCGTGCAGTACCTCAGTGCCACCCACATTGACGGCGCCATCATCGTCACCACGCCCCAGGTAGGAGCAGAATTCCACCATGGCAGGGAAGGGCAGTGCTCGGGATACAGGCTGTTCATCTCACTGAAATCTAAGGGTACACAACCCCAGGGAAATGACTTTGCTGTGTTGTCCCTGGCTGGCCTGTGGGTTAGGTGGATGTCTCTGGGAAATGACATGAGAAAAAGTTGCATTTAAAGAAAATATGAGGTGAACATAAGAGATAAAACATAAATGTGGGTGAATCTTGATTATGGTCAGATTTCAAAACAGAACCACATCCACTAGGCTTAAGTGTTGTACCTGCTCTGTTGATAGAGCTCATAGCACAGGTTTGTGTTCCTGAGAAATACTAAGACAGCAGTAGTGGTTCATTATAAAGTTCCCAGGAGGTAACTGAATGGACTCAGCATGGAACATTAGAGATGAAATACCAGTGTTTGCTGATATTTGCAGGAGGTATCACTTCAGGACGTTCGGAAGGAGATCAACTTCTGCCGCAAGGTGAAGCTGCCCATCATAGGCGTGGTGGAGAACATGAGCGGCTTTGTGTGTCCCAAGTGTAAGGTAGGGCTGGCTCTGTGTTACAGTGTTCTTTCCTTGGCATTGCTTGGATATCAAACATGCTCCAAAAACTCCTTATTCTCAGAATTGCAGTGTTTTAACTCTGATTTTCATCTTGTCCCAGAATGAATCTCAGATCTTTCCCCCAACTACTGGTGGTGCGGAGAAGATGTGCCAGAACTTGAATGTTTCCCTCCTGGGTAAAGTGCCTCTGGATCCACAGATAGGTAAAGTCACTTATTGCACTGCAGTTCCTCCTGTATCAATGTTACTCATGGTACTGCTGGAAAACCCTGATGTGAGCACTGATGTCTGTTAACACTTCTAGAATTGGGTTTTTTTTAATCAAAAGTCACTGGAACTATGACATAGCTTGGTGTGGAATGAGGGAAGTGCTGGGGTAATTTCCTTAACCTTTCCTTAATCAGTTAAGATTACATGCTGCATCTTTTTAGCTGTGTCATCATATTTGAAATACAATGTCTTTCCAGGTGTAGTCACCTGGAAAAGCAGACTGAATGAAATCATAACCACTTCAAAGAAGAATGTTTTGTAGATGTTAAGCATTAAAAGCAGTGCTTTAACCTCACTATTACTGGCACTGCCCAGATTCTCCTGTGGGTCATGAGGAGGTGTGGTTCTTTGGCCACTAGCTGTAACCAATTAATACCTGAATTAATGATATTAAGGAACAACTCAGTACTCCCAGCTGAAGGTTTCTGCTAGTACTGTTCCTCTGTCAAACTGTACACTGTATTTCTAGTCATGTTACTGACTTCAGGGCTTCCTAAAAGGAATAGATGCAGATGACTGTTTGAAAAGGTCTAACTGGAACAGGATAAAGGCTAAAAATAGAGAAGCTCATCTTTTCCTGTTGCTTTGTTTCTTTTCTCTCTATCCTCCAAGGAAAAAGTTGTGACAGTGGCCAGTCTTTCTTGGCTGAAGCACCCGAGTCTCCAGCTACATTATCTTACAGGAATATCATTCAAAGTGAGTCTGAGAATCTGTGCAGATGAGCCCTCTGTTCCGAGCACTGCTGCAACATACAAAGGTGTTAAACAGCTTGTGTTACTGTGCCCTAATAACAAAATCAGGAGAGGTGCACAGCAATTCTGAAAGTAACAGATGCAAAGACCCTGCTGGCTTCTGGGCATGGCTTCTGACTGGCTGCTAAAGCGATACCGAAACTGTATCTGCTGATGGGTTTAGTGTCTGCCTGCAGGAAGTCAGACTCTCATTTTCAGACATGGGGTGTCCTTGTGCTCAGAGAAACCTTCTGAGGCTCTGGAGCAGGTGTGGGAGGGGTGCTCACCATAACCAGTGGAGGAAGCTGACTGACCAACGCCTCCACTTCTAAGTGCAGTTACACAAAACCCCCTGGCAAAAACTCCCTGAACAGCTGCTGCTGTGCTGGTTAAAAATAATCCTAAAGCCACATTCAGTGTGAGGAGGGCCCAGCTTCAGATATCTGTACCCTCAGGGCACAGATGCAGCAACAACAAACTCCTGATGTACAACTGAAACAGTACTTATATTACTTTTTCTCCCATCTTTGCAGGAATTCAGGAATACTGTGAACAACAGCATTTGGAAGAAGAAAAGATAATGTAATCTGTAAATGGAACAAAGATCTAGTTCGTGTTTAATTATAGAAAAGTAACTTATGCCTTGATTTATTACAGGAATGTATTCTTTTTATATATTGCAAATAAATCCTTAATATAAAGGCCTTTTGTTTTTTCCAAAAGTTCAAGATTCTTGTAGTTCTTCCCTCACTAGAAAGCTGTGAATCTGCATCTGGATAATGAAGTGCATTCTGCCTCCACGTCAGTAACCTGGCTGTGAAGGTAGCAGAGGTGAGAATACAACACACATTCAGGAGGTTGAATATAAAATCTGCTGGGTTGACACTGGGGCATGTGCAGCAGCCTTTGTCTTGCCTGCTGCAGAAGAGTGAGCTGTAATGCCAGTTAACAGCATCCCTGAATAACATCATTTAAGTGTCTTCTTCCAGTGGAAAAGATCTGTATCTAGAGTGAAAGCCAGAGCAGTATTATAGTACAAGTGCACTGCTTTGTTTATTTTTCACAGGTATCAAAATAAGGTTAATTTAACTATACATAACTGCCAGCTTCACACAAGTAGTGGGTGAACTGTTTCATGATTTTGTTTTCTTCTATTTGAACATTAAAAAATAAACATTCAGTATTTTTATTAACTAAGAGGCCCTTTGGGATTTTAATTTGAAAGGTCTGAAAAATCAGTATTGTGTACAGGAGAGAAAGGCAGTTTCATTTGGTTTATTGTTGTTCTAAAGTTAAACAAATTAGCATTGTCTTTTCATTACATGTAATTTCTGGTTAAGATAATCCAACAGCTGGAGGTTAGCTGACAACTTTTCTGAAAGCAGCATGCTCCTTGTAAACTTTGAGCACCATCTGTGCTCACACAAACAATTTTTGGTGAAGCTTTTAAGTAACAAAGGCTTTAAACCTTCCAGGATCTAAAGACTTAAACACAAATGACTTTATTTCATGCAGGCATAATCTTAGAAGAGCTTTATCTAAATATCCTCCCATGAAGAACAACTTTGATGAATGACTTTTTACTGCTCATCCTTAAGCTCTTCCTTCTTTGGTTACCTAGTGCCTGTCTTCCCATGTTCTTCAGTGCCACCTTCTGAAATTCTCCTGCTGGGTCCTGTTGGGACAGAGCATACATGGCTGTCAGCATAACCTGGGACAAGGATCTGACAAAAGCAGGGAGCTGCCAGCTGGAAGCCTGAGGGTTGGAGATGGCTCCTCCAGCTGTGCTTAGGCAGAGGCATTAGGATTATAGGAACTCCAAGGATTTAACTTGAGGACATTCTTCTGGAGCTTGGAAGCAGCTCAGTTGTGGAGCTCAGCAGGCTTCCGACCATGGAGCAAAGGGGCCTGGAGTTGTGGCTCCTCCATGTGACACTGCCAGAGAGGCTTGGGGAGAACCAGGACCACCCTGGACTCCCTGCAGGAACTGAGAGCTGGCAAGAGCCAGCACAGCCCCAGGAGGCAGGGGGCCTGTGCTGCCCCACGGGCTGAAGCTCAGTACTCACTCTTGGGAACATCTGCGGTGCCAAACAACCGTGAGGTTACTCTGCTGATGGTTTTTGGTCCCCCTAACTTGCAGTGGATGTAGCCATACAAATTAGCAGTCTGGAGGGAGATCCCAGCAATCACCAGAGCCTGTGGACAAAGAAGAGTTCAGCAGGGACTAATCCATGGCTGTGCACTGGCTGTAGGACATACATGTGTGTGTGCACACTATCCAGATGGGACATTTCTTCTAATTAAATGGCCTCCAAAGACATCCAGTCATGTCAAACACAATAGTTCCTTTCTACAGAATACCTCTTCATCAAAACACCAATATCAGTTTTCTCATTCTGGATCTTGAAAGACTTTGTTACTTCCTAAAAGCCATTACTCAAAAAAGGACCTACTCAACAGATCCCAGAAACGTTTCACTTTTTTAAACCCCATTTGTATCTATAAGTTTCACACCCACACACATGCCACACCTGCAGGCCTGTTTAGCTGACAAACACCTTATTATAAACAAATAGTATCTGTAATTTACAGATTTACAAAGAGCATCCATGGATAGATTCCCTATCTAGCACTGAGAGGCAGTGAAAATAATCAGCTCCTTTTGTGGTACTTTAAGTTTAGCAGCAGGTGGAGCCAATCTGACTAATGCAGTAACTCATAAAAATGTTTCTCTTCAGAACCCAGTTTCCCAGAAATGATTTTACTTTTGTTCATGTAACTTGGCTCTTGGCTTAGCAAACAATCCCTGCTTTTAAAAAATAAAGGTGGAGCCATGAACAAAGAATGCTGGTTTGATTTCAACTATTGCTTGTTTAGGGGCACCAGAAAGCAGTTAATGATTTGCAATTGATTCATGCCCATAGCTGAATTTCTTGTTTAATTGAAGAAGAATATGCAATCTTGGCTGTTACTGGTTATGTAGCTACACATGTTGGAGGTGCTTTTTATCTTTTCAAACTGAATTAAGAAATGGTACTGAGCATGGCTGGGAACTTGACAGAACGAATAACATGGCAATTAGCCAAGCACTTAATTTTTACAGGGGAAAATGTGAAGATTTCATAGACAAAAATATCTTAACATAATGTAATATATGGGGCAAATTTCCTCTGGTATTTAGAAAAAAGTGTTGGGGTTTTCTTAAGTAGATGGCTTATAAGTAGAGCAATTATAAAATACTTACTAATAGCTCAATTTATAAAGGTTTTATGAGCTAATGATGTTGGTTCTTTCAAAAGGGAATGGTACCAGAGATCTAAAATCCTCACTTTTAAAAGTACATTTAAGTTCTCAGGAGACCTAAAAACCTGAAAACCAACATCACTGGTTCATTTTTTGTCCTCTTGCTTTAGTTTCATTTGACTGAAGTTAGCTGGGGCAGAGTAAGTTGCTACAGTTAAACAGAAGCCCACAATTTTGCCCACCACTTGAGGTTCTCTAGAGGAAGGAGCTGACATCTACAACCCAGTAGAAGTGCAGCTAAAAATTACCAATCCATTCCAGAGTGCCTTGACTGCAGAAAACACCACAGGATTCTTTGAAGTTGGGGGTGGAATTTTTGTATTGCTGAAAGATTTGGTTCAAAACTAACAGATGTGGGTTCTCCCTCTCCCTCTCCCTTCTAAAATTGTTTTGAGCACCCCCTGACTCACCAGCCATTTCAGCTTCAAGGAGAACAAGGTGCTAAAGAAAAACATTGTCCAAATCACTGGGCAGATGATGAGACCGAGCCAAAAGATTCGGGCTTCAGCTTCAGTTGAGGCAGCTATTGTAGGCACCTGGAAGAAAAAATTGAGACTATTGGTCAAAAAGTCAAAACCCACAATGACTGACAAATGAACAGAGGAGGAAGATTTCATTTATCATATACATAGAAGAAGATTAACTGAGAAGTAGCTCATGGCCAGTTTTCTTCCTGATGCCTTACTATACACGGCAGCATTTTCATCCATAGGATTTATTAGTTGGTTCTAGTTCAGACTGGAATTATCATAGAAGTGCACATTTCTATACATTTCCCTAAAAAGATGCAGTATCTTGGCTTAATTTATATCTTGCATGAAGCTTATTCTCCTATTATATAAACAATTATGTATTCCTATTATATAAATATTTGGGGTTTGCTTCTCAAATCTGCTGACATTCCATGAATTAAGAACCGTGGCTTTGAAAGTGCCTCTTGCATCATGCTGGAGTTGGGCACACTGTAACTGCAGGAGGCAGCCTTGTGCAAAGCCCTGCTTACAGATTTCTGCAGAACAGCACAACCCACATGTCTCTATCTACACTGAAAGGCTCAACACTCATCACATTTAACAAAGAACAAAAAATCTCCCTAAAGTAAGAGAATTGTTCAGAAGGTTCTGATCTTTCCAAATTTCTCTATCTCACTCCAGCTCCCAGACCACTTGATGACTGCTAGAGCCAACTTCTGAAACAGAAGTGTCACAACTGGAAAAGAAAACCCTCTGGACTCTTCCATTCTAAAAAGCTTTTTAGTTAATTTTCAGTCCATTGAATTTTCCATGTATTCTTTCCCTCAGTTTCCTCTATTCTGTCTCCAGGCCTCCCTTACACTCACAGGAAGAACATTGATTTGTGTTCCACAGCCGAGGCTGCAGAGGGCACTGCAGAGGGCACTACGGCCCCGCACACCGGGACAGCCCCGGGACAGCCCCGGGACAGCCCAGCCGAGCTGGGAACGCGGCTGGAGGGCTCCAAAGTGTCCCGGGGAGCAGCACCTCGGCTCTGCCCTGCCAGGCTCAGTGGGGCTGCGGAGAGAATGGCAGCCAGAGGAAGCAAACCATTGGTCAGTGATGCCAAACGCCATCCTAGAGTGCTTTATTTCCACCCCCTCAGTGTGTTTGGGGGCACTGACAGTGTCAGAGTGCTCTGTGATCCAGGTTCTCATTCCTGCCATATTCCATGAACAGGAATAAAATATTAACTCCAAAATACTAAATCTGAACTATTCAGCATTGCTTTCCATGTAGATCTTTCCTGAAGAGGATTTTGTGTTGGGATTATCTAAGGAAAGATGTGTTTATTACAAGATACTCTCACTAGAAAACAAAACAAAATTACCAGAAACATTTCATACCTATAGCACCACGCTGTTAATATTTATTCTGCTGATCCATATGCTGACAATGTTGTGAGACCTGTTTTGCCCTGAATGCTTCCAGGATGTGACAAAGCAGTGTTTGCACCTGAACACTGACATTGTTTTCTATAGAAGCTGGATAAAAAGTAACTGTTACAAAGGTGCTCTATTTGTTACTTTGTTTGACTTGGTATCAGCTTTACACACTTCCTATGGATTCTGTTTGCCCTGTGCCTAGTTCTATTAATATATTTACCCTTTTTGCTTCAAACACCCAGTGGCTTTTTCCATCTTCATCAATCTGGTTCCACCAACGCAAACCAACCAAGAGTCTTCCTGTCACATTCTAGTGATGAAACCATTATTTGCATTAATCAGTAGCATAAGTCACTTGTCAGTAGAACAGTTAAAAATAGAAATAGAATATTAGAATATTGGAATAGAAAAAGGCATGTTCAAAAATCATCTTCTTTTATCTAATATTAAAATTACTTCTAAAAGCTGTTCCAGCTTGAGTGCAACAGCCATTAACGGTGGGTGAAGTTACAAATTTAGAGGCCTCTTCTCTGTCAATATGATAATTAGCACAATAGCACTTACTTAGATAAGAAATTTTAGGTTTATCTTTTTCGAGTCAGTTAGTCAAGCACCCAGCAAACAAATTTCCTCAGTAAAAGAGGAATACTGAGAACAAAAACACACTGAAAAATGGGAGATTATTGACAAGCAAGTAAGCTGTGTAGGATCAGTGAAACAAACCAAGAGTGTGTTTCTGCACCTGGATGAACACCAGAAGCTCTCAGAATGCTGGAGATGCATCAATGCTTCACTTGTACAACAAAAGCCTTGCTCCCCATGTGGAGCCCTGGATCCTGGCTGGCCCCACCTGCCTGCAAGGCTTTAGGGCTCTCAGGAGTCCTCTGCAGCCCTCTGGGGTCTGGGCACAGGGCTGCAGATCTGGACATCCTCAGGCATCCATCACTGAAAGTCAGCATTACTTTAATTTTTTAATCTATTTTTTAAGGGGGAAAGCATACTAACAAATCTACCTATGGCAAAGCAATTTTCTTACCTTATTAGTAGACTGTAGTGGTCAGCCATAGAAAACATGGTGCTAAATAGCTAACATATGTGAACAGCTTCATAAATAGGCTAGACATTTAATAAATCAACAAAATGCAATGTTTTTGTCACTTCTGTCATTACACACATTTCGATTTTTTTCATTTTAATTAATGACAAATAAAATACTTTCCAAGGTAATTACTACTGAGGGTCATCTTACCTTGACAGACCAAAAATCAAAGGATAGAAGGAGGAGAATAGTGACAAAACAGGCAACAAAGCTGTTGCTGAACCAGTCACAGAACAAGTAGGTAACAATAGCACTCACTCGAAAAAACAAGTGGAAAAAGGTGGCCAGTGGGTGCCTAGAACAGAGAAAACACAGAGAATATATGAGGTGATGGGACAGGAGGGAATGTTACAGTACTTGCTGACATTGTAGCACAACACAGCTGTTTCAAGTTTATAATGGTATTTTGGTTTGCAGCTGCTATTATTTCAATGTTGGTGGATATCTTCATTATCAAAGCAAATTGATAATGGTATTTTCAATAGCCAAGCTTCAGTCTAACACTAAAAAATGAATGTGGTGTTCCTGACAAAACTTTCTCAAAGACAGAACAAAATATGAAGCCCTTCACCAGATTCTTTGGTACTGTGTGAAGGAGTTTAGTGGTTGAGTAAAATACTCAGTACTATAAAATCCTTGCTTCATGAAATGAATCAGCCTTGCAAAGCACAAAAGAATGGAGAGAGCTCTTATGCTTTTCAGAACAGTTTTGAAAACAAAATATGAGCTCTAAAACTAAAAAAACCCTCTAGCTGCTTGCTCTGAGACAAAATGAACTTTCATATTTAATGTCTAAATCCAAACACTTCCTTTTAGACAGGCAGAATGGTTTGGGAATCTAACAGTTCTTCTGAATCATTGATTATTAATTTCACTAGTATTTATGCTTTACTCATTGAACAAAATTTTGTCTGTAACAAAATAAAGAGACATTTCAGTGAAAGATGTAACTATGTGACATGGAATATTGGCCTGCACAGTAGGATGGGGAGGCTGAAAAATGCTCTAATGAGCACAGTACAATGTTCAGGGTAATATGCCAAGTAAAAACCTTACTCTGTGCAATTGCTTGTGTTAATTAGTTATAAGTGAGAATTAACTACAGGCTCTTGCAGTTAAGTAACTTCTTCCTTGAAGCTTAGAGACTAAAATATCTGAATAAGATATTTAAATCAACAATCGTCTCATTAAGCTCCTCTGTGAACAATTAACAGTAAAACAGCCAATTAACAAAAGTATGGGCTAGGGCATAATCAACTATTAAATGTCATTCTATTATTGTGTTTAATAAAATGAGACATATATATACAATAATTTATTTTGAACTTAAATTACAGCTACATAATAACTAATACACCTTAAATAACTACTACAATTTAAACATCCTTGTTGTTATATTATTACTCTGTAGCTGTTTAACTGTTCTGTTTAACTCTAATGGCAATACTGTGCTTGTAGTACTGCATGCATGACTGGAGAGGGATGAATGATGCACACGTGTCGTTTATATTTACTCCTGGTCATGACCACGTGAACTTCAAACTTTCCAAAAACTCCTTCTGACTTAGAACTGAACAGACATTTTGGGCAAAGGGGCTTTTTCTGCCACAAGCAGCCAGGCGGGCGGAGGGGATATTGTGAACTGGCTGAAACTGGCAGTGCCCGGCTGCTCCCAGCCTTGGTCTTGGTCAAGAAGATGTGAGAGTCAATTATGGAATTGGTACCCTTGTGTCCAGAGCAGCTTTCACATGGATCACAACCTCAAAGAACATCAGGGCTGCCTGAGCTTTTCTATTGGATCAGTGCTTCAAATGTGGCATTAACTCTCGAGGAGACGTTTCATTTTGGAAGGCAGATTCAGCAGTATTACTGGATTACAACAGGATTACTGTTTGGATGCTGAATTTGTTCCAACAGCAAACACTGAAGGGTATTAAAAAAAAAAAAAAAAAAAAAAAGAGCAAGAAGCTAGAAGCTCTCAATTATTACAGTGCTGAGCACTTACTGAGACTATGGAAAGGATAAAGGAAACTGCACCTCTGCCCTGGCTCAGCTTGGTATTGCTCCTGAAAGCACAGCAATTCTCTTGCTTGGCCTTCTAGTTTTCCTGTTTTCCTAAACATTTTTCTAGTTTTCCTAAACATCCATGGGATGTAAAACTGGAGCCTCAAGGCTCAATGATTGCCTTTGCCTTGTTACATAAACTTTGTTCAGTTTGTGAGCATGATGTCTGTCAGGACAGGAATGAGCTGTAATCAATTTAGTTGCATCCCATGTTAGAGAATCAAACTTGGGTCATATTGGTAATTGATAGACAGATGGGAAAACTGTTTTGGTGATCAGAATTTGATTTTACTCAGGTTTTCCAAAAGCTTATATACCATTTCAGAAACGTTAATAATTTTCCACTAGAATAATCAGGTTAAAGATCATACAGACAACTCATACATTTTACAACATCTTTTGTTTGCAGAAGTCTTGATTGAAACTTCTCTTTTCCTGTAAGCAGGTTTAATCTCATCTTCTGTTTCCTGACTGATTGGTAAAAAGAAGCAATCACACACTCCCAATTTCCAGATCCAAAGTTCTGGTACTGCAATGACCTTACCTTTTCCCAATTTCTTAGGAAAGTAGCCACTAACCTTTTGCTTTTAAGGAGCCCTTTTGCACATACCTCAGAGAATCACAAAAGCACAATTTGTCACAGCCTATGTAAGTTCTGACCAAGTTCAAGATATATAAAACTGGAATAAACTTAAAGACAAATGATTGGAACATCTTGTTATGCCCTCTAATAAGATAACAAAATTTTGCAGCACCTAGGCGAGTTGCAGGCTCATTTGCACAAGATTCTTCAGAAATATAAAAACAAACGTGTGGTACCAGTGTAAGCAGTTTCATTTCTGCATTCTATAGCAGACATGAATATGACATCATCTTTTAATATTGTCTTGGGGCCCAGAAAGAAGAGCTGTCTCTAAAGAAACCAGTGTCCACACACAGTGGATCACAGAACAGTACAGTTTGCTGGTACTTTACCTGTGCTGTTTTACTGAGCAGCATGAATCAGGAGGAATCTCTCAGATCTCTAGAGTGAAGTGCCTGGTGCTTTGACTTCCTACAATCATTCCAGGCTGGTTTCACTTCATGCTACATCTAGTCTGGTCCCTCAGACAGAATCTGTGGCTCATGTGTCCAAGGTGCTTCTAAGCTGTATTTCCCAGCTTAGCTGAATCCTTTAGGCTATGTTCTCCAAGACTGCACCAAAATATAAACCTGACTCAAGAAGTGACAAAGTCCAAAGCAGTGCAAAGGCAGAAATGCTTCACTAGACACTAGGAAAACATGTAAAGCTACAGGATTGCTTTTTATCTCAGATAATGTGGTATCAGATTTAACATCTATTGTATTTCTCTGTTTACATCTAGAAGAAATACTATTGTATTTTGCAAGGCAGAAGAAAGCAATCTAAATCAAAGGTGATTATATACATTATTGATCAGTGCATGCCCAATTCCTTTTGACATAAAACTCTTTCTTTCACAGTTTTTGATTGGAGATTCTTCAAAAGCCACTGACTGAACAGCTCTGGCACCTGGGACTTCTGTGCAGCAAGAGCTGCAGAGTGACACCTCTGGTGAGGAACCCAAGGGTAGAATGCTTAGCCTGACACATGAGATGGGTGAACGGGCAGGGTTTTCTCAGCTAATGTCTCAGCTAATGTCTAAGCATAAGATATTTTTGGTGATACACAGCATCACACCCCCGGTAGGAAATCAAAAAGCAGACGGGCAGACACTGACCTCTTCTCTGTGGTGATCAGTGGAAAGACCTGAGAAAATGGCCTGCAGTTGTGTCAGGGGAGATTTAGGTTGGGTATTTGGAAAAGGTTCTTCCTCCACAGAGAGGCTGGAAGTTGACAGTTTTATTGCAGCTACCTGGCTGTTCCGGGTGCACTGCAGTGGCTGAGCACTGCTGCACAGTGGGCTTTGCTGGAGCTGAGAGCTGTCTCCGCTGCTCCAGCTCTGACTAAAGCACTGTTTGCTTGGGCTTTGGGATGTTGGGCGTGTCAGGCTTTCATTTCCAGTGACCGGGTGATGCCGGGCAGCGGGGCCCGGCCTCGCCTGCTCAGCCCGGGCATCTTCCGGAGAGAGGCCCGCCGGCCTCCCCGGGCAGCCTGTTCCAGCGCTTGACCCCCCTCCCTGTCAAATAATGGGAATGAAGTGTTTAAATGGAGTTTTCTGTACACGGGAACAGCCCGGGCCGCCCGGGCCGTGGCGCCGCGATGCTGCGGCCTCCGCGCCGTTACCTGATCCTCGCTTTGCGCAGCGCCAGCTCCTCCTCGCTGCCGAAATCCAGGGACACATCCTCGGTGTCGTCCACCAGCGCCTGCGGCGGGAGCCCGTCAGCGCGCAGGGCCCGGGGCANGCTCGCACACGCTCCGGCCGGGTCAGGGCCGCCTGGGTCTCATGCTGAGTACACACCCTGAAAGGGAAAAGCAGCGGAGGGAAAGGTGAACGTAGGTGTACAAAAATGAGCGCACACCTGCGCTTGGCGCACACGCAGAGCGCGGCCCTGTCTGTGCCCGTGTGGGGCACAGCCCTGTCC
>VXBR01008458.1:924079-970945 GCA_013400215.1 Cisticola juncidis
TCTGTGTGGGACACAGCCCTGTCCCCGTGTGGGGCACAGCCCCGTTCCTCTGTGGGGCACAGCCCCGTGCCCGAGTGGGGCACAGCCCTGTCCCCGTGTGGGGCACAGCCCTGAGGCGGGCGGCAGCACCGCAGCGCTGTGGAGGTGCCGTGGGGCCCCGCAGACATCGCGGCCCCTCAGAGCAGCGGAGGACACTCGGTGTGCTCAGCCTGGAGGAGAGGAGGCTGAGGAACGCTTCAGTGTGGTCTTCAGCATCCTCACGAGGGGAAGCAGATGGGCAGACAGTGACCTCTTCTCTGTGGTCACCAGTGGCAGGACCTGAGAAAATGGCCTGAAGTTGTGTCAGGGCAGATTTAAGTTGGGTATGTGGAAAAGGTTCTTTCTCCATAGAGTGGTTGGGCACTAAACAGGCTCCCAGGGCAGTGGTCACAGCTCCAAGGCTGACAGAGCTCAAGTGTTTGGACAGGGCTCTCAGGGTGTGACTCTTGGGCTGTCCTCTGCAGGGCCAAGAGTTGGACTCAGTGATCCTTGTGGGTCCCTTCTAACTCAGGATATTCTGATTCCATGATAATATTTTTTTTGTGCCTCAATTTAAAATGTAGATGGATTATGCAGCAGAATTAAAGAAGTGAAACAAGACAAGCTTAAGGATAGGGGTAAGGGTTTCACAATAATGGGGGAAAAAAGTCTGGACAGCTTAGTATGAAGTGGAGGGTCAAGAAAGATCTAATTAATCACAACCACGTGCAGATCTGGCTAGCTACTAGCATTAAATAAATCTGCAAAATAATAACCTCCTAGTTTTTTCTAAAACATCTAACTAAACCAGATTGTTGAGTAAGTACAGAAGCTACTGAGGTGAACTTTTCAAAAATATCAACTGGAAAGCAGCTTGGTGCAGGACTTACTGGAACAAAGCAATACTAATAGGTAAGAAAAACAAACTGTTCTTAGTAGGATTATAACTGTAAGGGAGGAAAGGTGTCGTTAATGACTAATGATGTTAATATTTCAATTGTTATATTTTGGCCTTTTGGTAGTGTTAAAACAACTTGTACAGTGTGCCATTAAGTATAGTAAACTGCCACTAAAAACTGACTAGGCACCTGTGATTTGATGGAATAGCTCACAATAACCTACAATATTAAAATACTGAAGTGGGTTTTTATTCTCCAATGAGATATAAAGAGATAGCTGTCTTTGAGAGCTCTCATAAGGTACAAATAAATAATTTCAAATAATTATAATAAACAATTATGTGCATACCTGAGGCTGACCTCAACTTCATTTCCTGTATCAACATGCACTTCTGCTTCCAAGCCATGAATTAACAGTACTCAAACAGAGCCAGCTTCTGACTCAGAAGCAGCTCCTGAACTCACTGACAGAAGCCTTCAGCAGTGCAGGGAGGCCTCGCACCCTCCTGGCTGCCAGATCATCCACCCCAGCTCCTCCTGCACCTCTCAGGGCAGTCCTGCCAGCAAATCTGATTGTTTGAATTTAGTAGTGCTGTATTGTCCAAGTCATTGCCTTTTCATTCTAAGGCACCAGAAAATAACTGTGTCCAGTGTCCCTTATCACATAAAACTGCTCCTCTGTGGGACAGGGGACAATTAGCCTGTCACAGCATTGGGTGTCTGAGTTACTACTCTGCTGCTGCTAACTGATTTCATGGGTGATGAAATAACTGGAAAAGAAGCAGAACCTGTGGTTTGTGTTTTGATTTTAAAACAGATAAATGTTTCCTTAGTTCTCCCTCCTTACAGTGCTCATCTCCACTGGCTCACTGTAGGGATTATGTTTTCCTAACAAACTCTGTTGGATAATCCCACAGGAAACTGTCACTCTACCATGCAAATGGTTTTGGTAAATTCTCTAAGAAGCTGTATGAAATTGGGATGTGTGATTATTCAAGATATTGTATAGCTCATCATTTTCTTTTAGAGCAAATTGAGAGCTAGAAAGAATCCTTGGTCTCTAGAGCAATCATTGGTGAAATTAATTTCTTTGGGGTTTGCTGGCAAAGAATTCTTCCTTGTTTTAAAATTAATGCATGCAAGTGAAACCTCATTAGAAGGTTCTAGTGTTTTTTAGGATTTTACAGAACAAACTGTCCTATTTTTAACACTTTTTCTGAGTTGTATCTTAACTACAAATTATTTGAACATTGGAAACAGGAGCAACACCCTCAAGTGTTGTTGGCTTCAAATACTGCTTCAACAGCCCCAGATGAAGAGATCATTACACTGAATTTATGAATGGTGGTTTGGTTTTCAGGTTATTGCACAGGAAAACCTAGACCATTTATGGAATATGTTAAGATTTCACTTAAATGCTGACTGAAGTATAGAGTATAAAATAGTTCAAAAATACATCACATGCTGCTGTGTCCTTGCCATTACCTTACAGGGAATTCCCTCTCCACAATAAATAGTGGCATTTCCATTGTAGAGCACTATCAGAGGCTCAGTATGAATATCTAAAAAATCTCCTCCATTCTTAATTTCAACAGTAGAGCCTGCTCTAAGATTAATATCCTGTATTAGTCACGCAATTACCGAGAAGTCAGCTGATTTCTGTTTCTCCTCAGAACACTCCCATGAATCTTGTGTAGACTTAGCAGACTTCCTCTGTAAACTGCCTAAGGATGGTTTTGCTCTGATTTAGGCACTTCAGTGTGTTTACAGCTGAGTATTCAATTCCTCTGAATATTGGAAAATATTTTTAATCTGATAATAACTCTTACCTCACTTTCATTCATCAGAGATACACTTAAAAGGTTTGTTGGTGTTTCAATAAAATGTTTATATTTGGGTGTGATAGGGCAAATCAGAGAAGGTACTAAATAAATACATTTCTAATAGCATTACTTTGTAATTAATTTGTCAAAGGTGATTTCCTGCTTTGGCCCAGAACTGATTGCAATAGATTTTTTTGGCTCCACATGCATGAATTGCTGTAACTGGCAGCCCAGTGTTAACAGAGAAGTGGGCTCAGGACAGTTTCTTTTAGCTGGAGGATATATAACAATACACTCTCAGTAGAGATCAAGTTCTGCCATCAGTAAGAAATGGGTAACAGAAAGATATGTCAAAGCTGAGGAAGTTTGGACCCTAAATATAAATGGGCATTTTAAAAAAAATACTGATCCTTCATTTAGTTGTGCCCAGAAAGGTGAAAAATAATTGTTGAGTATGTGAAGAAATCTGTATAAATTCCCATTATTGCACAGTAACTTGTTTTAATTCTAAGAAGTGCAGTGGCAGCTGTATTCCTTTTAGTTAGGGAAAAACTGAGGAAATATTACATATTTTATTAAATACTGTATTTTATCCTCTGCAATCCCTGTGTGGCTTTAAGACCTTATTTGACTCATGCTGTAGGAATGTCTAGTGCAGTCACCCAGGAAACAAAAGGCTTTGAAATTATTAATGAATTTACTTCAGTACCATTTTCCTGCTTGGACTGTGCAGTGGTCACTTAGAAACATCCAAAACAAGGGCACCAAGGCCAGATCATCGGCCCTCTTCCAGCCTGGGGTGCATTCCCAACATTTGGATGCAGATTTTTCAGCTTTAGCTGAAATATTTAGCTTTATGTATCTCTTGGTTTGTTCAAAGCTTCAGTCAGTCTCCAGTGCTATTCTTGGTATTTGTTAATTTTGCAAATCATCTCTCATTTCTCAGATTGGGAACTCCAAAAATAAGGAACTTGGGCTGTCAAAGTTTGGTTTAAGCACCTTCATAGATCTGCTGCAGTAAGCAGAGCTTATCCCTGAGCCCTGGGATCCATTTCCCAGAGTGGAAGTGATTTTATCAGAAGAGGTGCTTGGAGTCCCTTCCCTTCTTTGCTACATGAACTTAAAATGCCTGTACACTCACACACAAATATCAATAGCTCTCCTGCCTTAAGCCTCTATAGTCTTACTGATAAAAAAGTCTTAACCTATTAAATAAAAAACCCTAATGGCTATCAAACAGTTGAGAAGCTTAGTACAAAAGAGGTTGACATGAAAAATTGAGCACTGTTTCTTCTACTGGTTTACCTGCAGAAATAAAACTTAAATTTTCTTATGAAAGCTGTAACTTGCTTATTCATTAGATTTTTTACATGTTTCCTTTTTCTTTTTTCCCCCCTTACTTCTAGTAGTACCTAAACAGCCTTGCTTAGCTCCCTGAGAAGCTTGGACAGATCTTCAGCCACTTTCACTGTCAAGGTCTAGTTCATCTTTTGTTGTGGAAGCTGTGGTTGAGCAGCTCTTGCCATACTTGTTGGCACTTGTTTTTCTTGTTTTAAATTTGTGTCAGGGAGGTAGCAAAGGCTTTATCAGAAAAAAATACAAAGACAACATAGACAAAACACAAAGTAAGAAAGGGTTTCTAAACTGGTGATGCAATGAAATGAAAAACCTGTACCTACCATTCTTAATTCTGTGAATTTTTCTGTGAACCTGTGAATTTTGTTGAAGCAGCCTGTGGTCCCTACTCTTATAGCATTATCGTTTGATAGTATCTTTCCTAATTTATAAATATTTCTTTTTCTAGTTCACCAAATAGCTTCAGCTTCCTAGTATTCCTTGTGTTGAGACATGGAGAACGTGAGGGGATATCTGAGATATTAAAATTCACAAAACTTGTGTTTTTTGTGTAGAGGAAGAGGAAGAGGTACTTCAGATTGGTCTGCAGGCCTCTAGATGCCCCAGATAAGCTGTAGGGATTTTAAATGCTTTGTATGGGGTCTGATATATTGACTGATTATTCTTTACAAGAGGCACCAGGAGCTGCTGGACATACTCTGTGGAGTGTACACCTCTCCTACAGGCAGGAGCCCAATCTTTTGGCAAAACTGAAAGCAAGGTTCATGTCTGTGGCCTATGAGCCATTTTTACAACCAAGGCCATGATTTAAGGGACCACAGTTTCCTCGATGGCCTGAAAGGTGACAAGCCTCAACCTTCCAGCCTCGGACAGGAGGAAATTCCAGGCTCTGCTGGATGTCTCCACAGCTATTCCCATGAAAACTATTTTCCCTGACTTCCCAAGTGGTGGGTGTTTCTCCTGTGACTGGGCCTGAATTCACAAGGCACAAACCTTTAAAACCTATAAATAATCACCAATTTAAAATACTGAAATAAAGCTTGGATGGAGGCCGAGAACCCAGACCTGTTGGTTTCTCAGAGAATGCACTGACTTTGTGATTTTCATCCTTCATGCAGGGCGGAGCAGCTTCAGCAGAAGGGTGTGAGAGCTCCCCTTCTGCAGGGCAGAGCAGCCCAGAGACCACACTGCAGAACCACACAGCAGAATGGAGCTGAAGCTGCTGAAGAGAAAGGTGGTGTGACCTTCCTGTGATACCACAATCACTGTGTGCTGCTACAAGAACATCACAGCTACTGGAATTGGGGTCATGGTAAGTGCTCCTTCATTCAACTGGCTGATGGACTGAAAGTTTTTGTGTCTGGTGTGTGTTTTAGTTGACAAAGATCAGAAATGATCTAGGGAAGCCCCTAAAATATGTGGTTTATTCAACTGTCAGTTCATTATTTTTGCCCAGGTTTTTTTGATTCAGTCTGAAACTCAACAAAGGCTGTGGTTTTTTGCATGCATGTTTTTCCTTGTTAGCTGAAGTTTGCATTTGTGTGCTGTTTCCCATTCTTGCTCTATTTTATTTCACTGTAAGAGAAATTACAGAGGGTTTATGTCACATGCTCCAGTGTACCAAGGTATTGGACTACTTGTATGAGTTCCAGTGGTGGTGAAAGGAGTGATACTAATTTCTTTTATTTTCTTTTTTTTCTTCTAATTGCTCTTAGCTAGAGATAAATGAGAAGTCCTTCTGTCAACGAGATGAATACTGTTGTGCACTGCCTGTCCCAAAACTACTGCTAAGGGATCTGTGCATTTCTAGTGTTCACAGACTACTTGAAAACCAAGGGGGGAGCCATAAGAGGGTTTCTCAATGTTTTCTCCATCTCCAGGCCAGGCAGCTGCCAGCTGCTGGTGGAAATGCATGCTCAGAGCCCCAGGACATGTGGGACTGGCTGTGAGGGGATCCACTAATGGGAGAATGGTGGACTTCTTGAGGAGAAAGAGCTCCACTCCATAGGATAGTTCCCTCCAGAAGCAGACAAGTAAGTGAGCAAACAGCTTGTGGTACATCATCATGATTGCTACTTAAACATGAGAAAAGCAGACTTTCTGCAAGTGTTTCAACCCTTAAGTAATTTCCACCTGCAGATGTGCCCAGATAGTGGTCATCATGACCAGGATGTTATAAGCTTTTCAACCCAAACACAGAATTGTTTCTTCTGTTATGTCAAGATTGGAGACTGATCAAAAGCAAGATGGACTTGAATGGGTGTTAAGATATACAGATTTCAAGTTTGTTCCTGTTTTACTCTTCCCATGTCTTCTAAGTATTCCTGAAGAGTTTTCCAACAAGATCTACAAGATCCTAACGTGGGAGGAAGCCTAGTTTCTATAGGGCTGTCCCTGGCTTTTGCTGGGCTATAAACAAACCAAGCAATAACGTGCCAAAACTACTCTGCCTTTGAACCCAAAGCTGATTATCTTGTAACTGAGGCCAAAATCAGGGAAAGTGGACTAGAGAGGCTTAAGCTTTAAAAACTTTATTCAAGTTCTTCTGCTGCTACAGTCCTAATTTGCAATAATATAATGTGATTTCTATTTCTGGTTTTGTTTTTGCATTTGTAGAAAAAAAAATTTCTTACTGTCTTGACACCAGATAAAATCTATCAAGGTTCATGACACAACCAAATGCCGTTTGCTGAAGGACATAATGTGGCCTACATTGGTACACTTTCATCTACCTCAGTAGATCTACCTGGGAAAAATAGTAACATTTGTTACTGACATTTTACTAATATTATTTGGGTTCCAAAATTAGCTGTAGACTTTGCACAGCACCGTATTTACTTAGAAGTGATACTTCCCCTCAATGCGGAGAAATCAAAAGCGCAAGTTCTCCTTTTCAACTCACTTTCCTCTTTATAACGTGTCACAGCACAAACAATGTGTGTGAAAAAGAGAACTAAGTCAGGCTGTGCATTTTTACTGTTTGGTACTTCTTATGTAGCTGTTGCTTAGCATTTTCCATAGCTAAGGCATGTCTGTTCTTTTGGATCTTGGGAACACTCCCATGGCAATCCCTAAGAGAGATACAGCTGTGATGAAACATCTGTCTTATCTACAAAAGCTGTGTGTGAGTTAAAGAGAATCCATAGAGCAGGAGGGGAAGTCACGCAGCAAAGCAAAGTAGTGAACTGCTGATGTCTATATATTTATTGTACAGCTTGAATCATTATAATCAGAAAATAGGGAAATTAGTTAAATAGACTTTCCTGTCTATGAGAAACTGCTCAACCAGCAGTATCTCAAAGATCTTCACCCTGGATAGAAGGAATCCCAGACAAAAGTTCTGCTATGGAAACCAATTTTTGACCAGAGAGGTCAAAGACAGTTTCCAGCTGACTGGAAAACCAGAGCTCAGATACAGAGCCAACATGAAAGGAATTTTCAAGGAAGCACAGTTCCTTGTTCATAATTTTAGACTCTATCATTACAAAAAAGTTACTGAAAATTTGTCATACAACAGTTAAACATCAAGGTAAAAACATGCAGGTAAACAATTGTACCAAAATAGCAGCAACAGAAATTTATCAGAGGGATTAAACTGCTGCAGATTTTTAAGACTGCCTATATGATAGATTTGAGTTTGGCCCAATAAAAGTAATGGGATATAAATATTGAAGGCTAAAACAATAAGAAATTAGTTATATAATAGTGCCATAAGTTTTACACAAGTAATTGGTTAGGTTAGTGGGCTTGTAAAACTGACACTTGCCTATAAACAGTTACAAAGTTAGGGGTTCAAATTACTCTAAAAAATAAGATATTATTTATTGTATTTGTGGTCCATCAATATACTTAAACTGTTTTGATATCAAGTCTAATTTTAATTTAAATGTGGCAAAGAAAAATAATTATACTTGAATCACTAAATAGCTATACTAAAAAATTCAAATAAAATTACCTTGTTAAAACTTATGAAGTAAAAAGCAAATACCTGGTAAAGTTCACAGTGGAGTTTTTTATAGTAATTACAGCTAAGTCTCAAATTACTACAGATATGATTCAAGGTTTGTCTTTAATGTGTGCAAAAGAATGTTAAATTTATGACTTAGCCAATCACTCCCAGGGAATTATGCAATCTTGCTGTGTTAGCGATATGTACAAAAACACCACATCCACATAAACACCTTTGAATCCTTCCAGTAACGGTCCTGTTAAAAATCACAGATCCCAGGTTAAATTGTAACAGTTTCAGTGAGTCCATAGTGTCAGTCAGTATTTTGATGCCCTATAGCACATCATGCTGGCCGGCACCAGCAGGGACCACACCCTCTGCGGCAGCAGCAGCAACAGTCACTGCCACGGCTCCTGGCAGAGGGGGCAGAGATGTGGTTCTGTTTCAGGGCCAGCAGGACCAGGGTCAGAGGGGTTCTCTCCATCACCGTCACTGTCGTTCAGGCAGTAACCAGCAGTGAATGCCCCCATGGATCACGAGGGGCCCCTCTCCCTCTTACTTGTAAGAGAGGGGCTGAGGGCTGGGTACAGAGGGGTGCAGTCTCTCCAGGTCATAAAGAACTCTGAGGCTTCCCTGCAAAGGGAAGGCAGGAGGCATCCCCTGTAGCATGGGAGTTTTCTTGGGCTTTTAGGACCTCAAAAATCACCCACCAGGAGGGAAGCATTTCTGCAACAGTTTTGTTCCCCTTCGTTGCACACTCCTACAATTCCACTCCCACCTTGTCCCACAAATCTGTTGTAAAGATTGTGGACTCAGTAACTCCCATTATCTGCTGTCCATCTCAACAGAGTTTTTAAGTCACGTGAAGATAAGGATTTGCCATGCTGTTGTAAAAGCTTTGTCATAAGCTCAGAAATGTCTTTCCTGAGCAGACATCCCTTGCCCCATCTTCCCCTGCATCTCACCTCCTTTCCAGAGGGATTTCATGTTTGCCAGCTGGCTTCCCCCTTCCTCTCTGGGCACTTGGTCCTGCAGGGCTCTCAACAGCCGCTCACCTGGGCAGCCATCGCTATCCTCACACAAGGGCACCAATTGTTGGGTGATTGAAGAGACAGGACCCCATGGTTTGCTTCATGAAGCCAGTCTTACTGAACACACTGCTGGTTTACAGACCTCTCAAGCATAAGCTAAAAGAATAATAACCATCTCTGTGTTTCCTAGTAACATTGCTTGACTATGGGCTACTACAGACTTGTACAGGCCTGTGCTGCCTTGCACACAAATATACATCCACACGCCCTCATGTTTTTCTCCTTCAAGGTCTTGCCTCCACTTCTCAGGGCTTGTAGCCCTCCAGGACATTTACTTCTGTAATGACTTCAGCAGTACTTTGAGTCCTGCTTCTTAGCTGTATTCCCACACAATGTCTCTCAGTGTGAGACAGCCTGAAGATGCTGATGTTCTGCAGCACAGATCAGACCCCATGTCTGTAAACACTGGCAAGAGATCAGCTGCTCCCAGGAAGGAAACAGTTTTGTCTCTTTCAAGTGAGCATGTTCCCTAGAACTTTGTAGAAATGGATCTCCTCTGCAAAGAGAAAATTCTTATGCAGGTCAGCAGCTGCTTTGCTCATAGGAGCTGCTGCCTTGTGCTGAAGCCATTTCTTACTGGTAGCTTATTAAAATCTTGCCTTGCTGAAGCAGGGAGTCGGGATGTCATCAAATCCTATTTCCTTTCCCCTTCAGACTATGGTGGAACTTCTCTTAAAAACTATAGCCAATGCAATAATACTACAAAAAGTATCTGTTCACTCCGGAGTACAGTCTCTTTTATAATTAAATAATTTCTAATTTGTGTTGGTCTATGCACAATTAAAAATAAAACACTAAGCAAATAAGCTTGCAGATCACCACAAAAGCAGCTTTAGGCATCATGAGAGGAAGCTCATGAATGAACTTGGTTTTCAAAAGGTTGTTTGTCTTAACACCAGGTAGGCATGGCAAGGTAAGTGATGATTAGATGAACAAACATTCTGTCGGATGCTGCTACAAGCAAACTGTGAACATCATGTGCAAGCCAGACAAGCTGCTGTTTCATAGAACATCCTACTTGTCATCTTGGGCCAATGGCAAGAGACTTTGCATTAGATGCAAAACTAATCTTGTGTTGGTAGAGTCTGTGAACATGTGAAAGACATACTTTCACTTCTGTCACACCAAGGGGAGCTGCAAGGTAAGTGCCCACATGCTGCTGGCTTTATTCTTCCTGATGGACTGTCTAACAGCATGGCTTTGGGACAGATTTGAACTGGAATGAAAAAGGAAAGGAAGAATTTGGGGAGCAATGGAAATTGTTACTGTCAGCTGTCATCCACTTCTGGTTTCCAAACAAATAAACAGATGTTTTCCTAGTTAGTAACAAGATCAAGCTCTGCTTCGCAGGGACAAGTGACCAGTAAAGGTAACACTGCTTTTTATACTGGGGCTGCTGGAAGGGAGGTTCCTCTTAATTTTCCTCTTTGGAATTCCCCCTCTGAGTGGTCTGGTCGTTCGTGTTTCCTCCTTTCTGCTGTCACTTTCTGTTTGCCCTGAGCAGGGCTGGCAGTGTTCATCATTTTTTGGTACTGAATCCAGAGTGAAAGAGCAGGAACTGTCTGGTTTCTTCAGGTCAGTTTTTCCTCAAACCTTTAAGCATGCTTTTCTCATATCTTGCTTTTGTGCATATTTATAATTGCAGTATTTGGACTTGTGTTTTTCAAGTATTAGTAGGATGATGTGTGAATGTGGGTGAAATTTTAGAGAATGTTTTGTGATTTTGTTTTGTGATTTTGTTTTGCCACTAGCCCTGCTATCTTTTCTATGGATTATTTTAGGTTTTTTTACACTTTGTTAAGAATATTCTTTTATTGTATAAATGTGCCTATGGAAAGTGAAACTGAGAATTACTGAAAGAAACTGGCTGATTTCCATTTTTTTCACAACTCTGGCAAAACAACCTAGAGCTTTGCTTTCCCAATGAGGTGAACTGAAATTCTGTCTTGAAGAAAGCCATTGAGTTAAAATGTAGACAAGTGTCTGCTGTGATGCTTTGTCTCACAGCTGGGATGGGAGAGCAGGGCACAGCTGTGACACAGGGAATGATACTGGACATGAAAGGCAGATTCTGCTCTGAATCACAAGTCTGACATCTGCAGGGCACTTATTACAGCTCTGCCTGAACCTGTCCATCTCCAGCACCAGTAACATCTCCAGTAACATTCTTCGTTCTAAGCTAAGCTCATTGAAAGGCAAAAAACTCCTTTTACCTGATATTTATGCTTTTAAAAACTCCTTTAAACTCATCTCTAAGGGAGACAAAGAATAATGTGGCAGGATATAGATCAGATTCTTTTTCAGCTCCATCTCTGTTTTTCTTTCATTTTAGACTAAAAAGGCTGTGGATACTAACATGATTTCATCAGAAAGATAAAGACTCAGCAAAAGTAATATCTCTTATTGAGCTGGGTAATACAATAGAAAAAGTTAAACTGGCTATTCAGTGTGTAAGTTTTTCATGGATCTGAAATAGAAACTAAACCTTCAAAGTTAAATATGAATTGATCTCCATTACTTGCATTTTACAAATAATCAGGGCACTTCTGAAAGGAAAAGTCTCTGTGGTACCAGTGGAGCAGAGGAATTAATAGTTATTTATTTGGGAGGAGGAAAAGGAGATAAGAGATTGGGACATGGAGGGAATTTCATCCTTCCCCCCTGCTGGCTTCCCCACCTCCCAGAAAAGCTTGTCCCAAAACACTGCCTGCAGCAAAAGCCAGAAAACAGCCCTGCCTTTGGGGAGTGCCTTGTGCACCTTGACATAACCTTAGGGGGGCACAGAGGATCAGAGAAAACTTTCTAAAATTGGTGAAAAAAAGGCTATAAAATTGTGGCCAACAATACTGAGCTTTTCAATCAAAGTGTTTTTAAATCAAAATACTGGTGTTTCACTGAACTCCTTATTTACAGCTTGATATAACCTGCTTTTTGTCAGTTTGTTTCACTCAGTCCGATACCTAGCACTTAATGGGTCTGCAATGTTTCAGGAAAATAGCATTTGTTCAGAAATCTTTGTATTTCGTTTTCCAACTTCTTGTCTTCACAGCAGTCCCACTCTTCAATTTTTCTGTATTCTTGGAATGTTGTGAAAGACTTGGATGCTATGTCATCCTGTGGTTAAAAAGTGTGTGATTTGCATGGCACTTCTTTTCTATGAATTATCCTCAGCTTCCTAAACTGGTCCAAAAGTTAAATTGGAGGGGGATTTCCTCTGTTCCTAAAATGACTTCACAAATTTTCATTTTCATAACCTTTGTACTCATGTGGGAGATTTTTTACCTGTTAGTTCATATGTCAACAAAGGTTTGAGAAGGAAAGCCCCTAACAGTTCTCCTCAAATCTTCTCTCCTTCATATTATTATTGGAGTAACTGTTGCATTTTGGCTTTTGTAATCCTTTTTTCTCTTAGATAACATTTGATTTCAATAAGTAGCAGACCCTATTGCCTGGGATCTTTAACATGTTGACCCTTTAAAATATAAGACAAAATTAAATCAAATTTTGTGGGAAAAATGATGAATCAAAATGACCTCCATTACCTTTAGAAATCTAAAATGCCCCATCTAACTCTTATTATTAATATGTAATTTAAGTGAATACCTACTCCTTTTTTGTCCTTGTACAGTGATGGTCACTGTTTCTTTCACTACTTTTCCAGCATTTTTAATTCATATATCACTTGGACTCTAAAAGAGCAGTGGAAAAAGAAAGCATTGTGAGTCTTGGAAGTGAACCATAATATTGTCATGCCATGTATGCAGGATGCAGAGCTGAACCAAACGCATCCTGAGCAGAGACCTGGCAGGGTCAGGTGTGCCCAGAGTCACTGCAGAGGGAGCACAAAGGGTACACAGGGTGCCAAGTGTGGCCGTGCAGCTGGAGCATATCTGCTGCTGGGGAAAGGAGGTGTTATTGAATGATTTAAAGAACAATATTTGTCTTAACCAGTGTCCAAACCACAAAGGATTGAGCCCTCTGAATGGCATGGAAATCCATTTGGAAGGACGTCCTGTCTCGCCCCTGCCCTGCACATGCCCTTTGTGCGTGGAAGCCTCACAGGGGGGGACTCCTGTCCTGCAGGTCCCTGCAGGTTCTGCTGAGAGCTGGCCTTGCCTTCACAGCCCTAACACAGAAATCATTACAAATTGTCTTATTCCTCTGGCGTGAAGCTGTGCCAAATACCCGTTTTGGCAGCATTGGGTCCCATGAGACCCCAAAGGGAATGTAATATCAGTAAACTGAGTTGAAATCGTGTGAAACAACAGAGGAAGTGCCGAGCAGTACAGAGCTTATTCACCCTTCACCTCAGACAGGACTGCTGGGATGCTGTGATAGAAAATAGGGAAACTCTGGGAAAGGAATTGCTGCTGTAAATAAGCTTGGTAAAGGTCTGGTTTCACTTTGTGTGCTTCAGTTACAATATGCAGCAAAACACTTGCCTCTGCCTCCTGTCCATGTAGAAATTTCCATCTTTCAAAAACTTGCTTCTTTATTCACAGTATATTTTCCACGGTGGGACCATGTTTTTGATGCAGAAGAATACAGCAGCTATTAACAAGATTTTGGTTCAGATTAGAAAGAAGTCCCAGGATCCTAAATCCAGTAGTCAGTAGAGAGACAGCTATATAAGGACTTGTGTCAAAACCGAAACTATGAAGAAAAAATACCAGAGTAAGCTGAGGGCCATTCAGACTGTTGAAGCAAAAAAAAGACAAGCAACCAAGCTTTTAATTTTTGAAAGAGTTGCAATCTTCATCTTGTTGAGGTAGGATGTATGAGAGGATGTTTCTCTCACTTCTGTGCACCTAAGCTGTGCCATCTTTTACATTCTAGTTTTAAGCTCTGTAGCCGGACTTGGCACTGCCAAGACTTTCCCTTGATTGCTTCCTGACCATAGTAGCTTAAAACATTTTTGCATTACTTATGTATTTATCTACAGAGAAATGCTACTTAAAGAAAAGCTTAAAGATAGAAAAGCTCTTATTCCTATAAATTAATTAAAGCTTAGTATTTCCATGAACATTAAGTAGGCCTACTCAGTCTCTTTCCCTAGACATGCCCTTTTCTTTGTGCTGGAATCAAGTCGTTTGCCAATCACTGAACTTTGAGTGATAGATTTGTCTGTCTTGCATTCTCCTTAAGCCTTCTGCCCAATTTCTTCACTGGCTCTAACCCCAGTATTATATTGACTCAGAGGTAATTTTTCAATGGCTTTATTCATGCAATTCTGGCCTTCTGGAAGGCCCTGTTTAGATTTTCTGTTAATTCGACAAACGGAAGGAGAAAAACAAAGTGTTGCAACAAACCGAAGATTTAATCTGGTGTGTTTATAACCTCATTCTTGGTTCTCAGGCAGGTTTCTCAACTTCTGCTTTCCATTTATAGCTGCCAGGCAATAATATCAAATTTTTGTAATCTTGGTAATGTAGTGAAGCCATAAAATATGAAAAAGGAGAACTATCTTAGTGCAGGCTACCCCTCTCATGGAACCACACCATGTTCACCTGCTTTTCAAACTTCTGGCTCTAGATTTTGGCATTTTCTGCAATAAATGCAGAAATACCCATTTCCAGGCTGTTCAGAGGACAAGCTCATGGAGGGGTAAGAGGAAGGAAGATGAGTTTATAACAAGGCAGCATGTAGTACCGTGTGATGAGGTCTGCTCTGCCTTCTTTCGTCACAGCTGCAGTGTTTGCTGGATTTCTCTTTTTCCATGTTGCAGGTAGGTTTTGTGGCACAACAGTTGCTTCATGTTTGCACACCTCAGGAGCAGAGATGGATGCAAACAGGGACATCAGTAGCCTGCTAAGGGCAGAGTATTTGAGAGCCTTTTATTAGATATTTTTCATTGCAAAATATGGTGCTTAATGTCAAGCTGAAACTTTCCATGGTTGTGGAGTGTGGACATGTATTTTAACAGGCAGAGTCTGAAACCTTTGCTGGTTCTTGTTTCCATCCTGATATCTCTGTATTATGCTGGAGTAAATCATTTGGATCACCAGCTCAGATGGCATTTACACAGGTGATCTATAAACACTGAGGAGCCAATATTTGGGTTTGAAATAATTTGATAAAGATGATTAATAAGTAACACGTAGTATTATTCTATACTTGGAATATCCAGGAGGAATGTTTGAACTGATTCTGGTGTGTGCTGCAGTAGGAAGGCAAAAGAAGGAATTTACAATGATGTGGGGGAACAGATAAACTTTATGAATAAATGTAGTTTCTGGATTCTCCCATCATATTCACTGCTGTCTTCTAATTTCCATGATACCTGTGGATTTGTGCATCATTTATATCCTGGTAAGATACCAGGGTTGCCACGTATCCAATACTTGGCACTTTTGGTCCAGGGGGTCAGCCTGCAGTCAGACACCCACTGCTCTCACTGGAGTAAAAGACAGGAGAGTCTCACTGCAGACTGTCTGGATCTCTAAGTGACCCAGGGTTATAACTCAGTGCAGGTCTTGGTAAGAAATGCCAGCTCTCCAGCCTCAAGATCTGTGTCTTGCCAACAGAAAGCCACAGTGCAGGACTTGTGTATTTGACTGACAAAAGCTGTAGCTGTGTCATAGCTAACTGCTGTGCAATTTGATTTCAGAGGCAAACCATGGATTCTCTATTTGTGCCTGAAAATGGCTACCTTGATTTACTGCACAGTGATATTGATCCATTGCATCTGTGTACTTTCTTTGACCCTAAGTTCTCTGGAGATGAAGAAGGTGACTTCTCTACAGGTTAGTAAAACACTAAACATGTACTCGACTGGTTTATTTCTCATGCTGTAAGTTATTGCCATCTCCTCTCAGCTACACAGCCACCTCATGGCAGTTTATCATGGTGACTGAGTTACAAGCATTTGATGTGGTTTGTCTGAGTCTGTACAAACAGTCCCTGCTTCTAGAAACTTTCATGTTTTTAAATTCTACATATTTATAGCATCCTGCTCGGTCAGTCTAACAAAACACACTGTACTGACACTCATCAGGGCATGACAGTGTCTTTCATTTGGATATCACTCCTGTAAGTAGTTTATTTGCAAATGTTCCTGTCATAAACTAGCCAAGTGTAATTGTCAACACCTCTGTGGTTTGAAGCCAAAAGTTTTGCAAAAGAGAGGCTTTTAGATGAGTTTGTGATGAAGACACTCCACAAGCAAACAGCATTACATTGCTTTCTGAGATCCTAAGGCACTAAAACAATGGAGCTGCATTTCCAGATGCCATTTTCCAGCTTTTTGGGACACAGTGATTTTATAATTCCATTACAAAAGAGAAAGCAGAAGGGTAAGAGTATAAAGTTGATAATTTCTTGCACTTCAGTTCCTACAGGTAATCAGATCAGGAGGTTGCCCTGAATCTCAAACATTGTACTTGTGACTTTGTGTGGAAGATATAGACTGTTCTGCTCTCCCTTCCCCAAGAGTTCTATTATAAAAGTATGAAAGTGGGTCTGTGGTCTGGAGTGTTAGCTGAGCTTATTTTAAACAAATGAGCTGGGCCATGGATTGAGAATGGCACTGAGTGGAGAAGAGCTGGTGTATGCCAGATATGAAGTCTCACAGCTCTGTGCCAAACAGGTGGAAAATGTTACCAAAATGGAGCATTGTGGTTTTCATGAGTGACCAATGCCAACAGGCACATGGACAAATCAGTGGAGAACTGAGCACCAGAATATGAAATCATCTTTGTAATTGATAATTTCCCACATTGGGCTTTTCCCTCTCAGCTTCTGACAGTTCAAAACAGCTGCAGGAGTGTCTCTCACCCCGTGGCCTCACTTGCTCAGTGACTGAAAGTAGGATGAATTAGGGGCCAAGCACTGACTCATGCTATCACAGATGTTTCACTGACTGGAATACTTTTGAGCCTTAGTAAAGTCTGAGATGATGTAGACAAATCAAACATCAACAGGACATGGCACCAGTCACTGGAACCTGGGCATCTCAGCTGTGAAGGTGGTAAAATGGTCCCTGGCAAGGCTTTAGCCTTGGCCAACTGCAGCTTCACAGGCAGTTTGCAGTGCAATGCAGGGATTAGCATGGACACAGTTCTGAACAGATCATCTGGATGATACCACCACATCGTGAGGGATAAGAGGGTTTAGTAGGCTGTATGAGTCTGGGCCTGATTGTCATAGAATGGATTCAGGAAGTATTTTATTTACTAGGAAAGATGAGGTCTCAGAGTTTAGCAAAAGGAAGGTCCTGATTTCCAGGTGACTGTGGATTACTGAGATTTCAGTTCTGTTCCTTCTTAACCAACACCCAATGGAAAGCCAAAGCCTTCTGCTGAAATAACAAATCTGCCTGTGCTGCATGTCCTGGTAGTTCTACTGCTTGGTTATGGCATTCATTGAGCCAATGCATATTCCTTATTAACTCTAGATCTTGAAGTTGATGCCAGCAACTATGAACAGGTAAATAATGTGGATTTCCCATATGAAAATGGAGATGGGTTCTACCCCTGTTCCAACCCCACGGATGCTTATGCTAAAGTAGGTATGAAAACATTTTTTGCAATTTTTGCTATAACTATTTCTTATAAATTCTATTCTCAATCTGAAGCCATGGCATTTACTCAAGTAGCCTTTCCCTCATGCATAGTAGATCTAATTTAGAATACCTGAACCTGTGCATTGTGGGGAAACTGATTAACAGTGGCTTGTGGTTGTTGGGGGAAAATCTCTCTATTAATGTCTCCTTCTGCATAATACTTCCTTTCTCAACTTCTCTTTTCTTGTGATCTTTATTTCCTGAACAACAAGTTACAAGAAAAACTTAATTTAACTCTTCCATTTTACTTACACCGCAGAGTTCTGTTAATGAGGATAAGCTTACAAGAGTATTGCTGTGACATTTACTGTGTCATTACTGTGTTCCTCTATTTTTTTTTCCTTTGTTGCTAGCTGAATTAGTAGAATATGTGCTCAAGGATCAGCAAGAGAAGCAGGTCGAAGACATTTTTGGTAAGATTGATATGACAAAAACTTTCTCCATGACAGTGTTCTGCCTAACATGTGCTTCATCCCCCCAGTTTGAACACTAGTAAAGTTTCTATACCTCTGTTCTCTTCTTCTTTCCCCCTGGGTACAGTGTCACATAATTTTCTTGGAAAAGGAGGATTTTATGCATTTTTGCAGGCCTCTCTCAAAGATGGCAGTTTTGTCTCTGACCAAGCTGCTGATCACGTCACCATGGCCATGGAATATGCACAGCTTCACTGTCCAGTGCATGAACAGCCTCAAGTAGCATCACACTTACTCTGAGCACAGCAGGGATGATACAGATTGGTCCTCAGAGCACTTTGCATGTGTATAAATACAGTTCACACACACTGACTTCTGTCCAGGATGCACAGAGCTGCCTGAGGAAGCGTGTCAAGTTTTACTTCTCACCCTGATTAATGCAGCAAAGTAAATAGTAAATCATATAGTAAATCATTTCTTCATCCATCCCTGACTGGAGACATTGCTTGGCTTGTGGTACCAAATCATTGTTTTGGTGGCAACACAAATACAGAATTTACTATTCCACAACAGATATATCAATAGGTGGCTGTTGAGAAATCCATAGAAACAGAAGGTTCACAGAATATCTGTATATCCTGTTTTATGTTTGAGCGAAATAATTTGGACTGATTACCAAGGGTCAGTCTTCCCCTAGAACAATTCTGCCTGCGGGAAGCACACAGGGCTTTTCAGATGATTTATGCTGCTCCCTGGTGTGTTTAGAACTTGGGGGGGGTTTGCACCTAATGGCAATATTTTTATTGGTTTTAGAAAAAAAAGCAGGATATAATATCAGTACTTGAATATTTTCCAGTAAAAGTATGGTGTGGATAACTTCACAGTTCTTGCAACCCAGAGTATAAAATCTTTTCAGAACCCTTTATTCTGTCTCTTAAAGGTTCTAATCCCTTTAGTACAGAAATTGAGTAGTACTGAGATCACACTGTGACACAGCTGCAGTGTTTTATCCTTTGCTCATCGTTAAAACATGGAGAAGTACTTATATTTTATTAGCCCCTGCCAGTAGATTAATAGTTTGCAGTTCAAAAATTAACACAGGGTGACAAATTCTGCATTCAGAGCTCTGTGGGCTTTCTAAATCATATGGATCTGGATATATCTTTTATCACATGATTTGGTTTTTATCTTTTATTTGGAGCATATTTCATCTTTGCTCTCTGTTGGTGTGTTTCTTTTGCTGTTACACTTCTCTGTAATTTTTTTAGAACAAAGTTTGACATTGGACCATATTTCATGTTTTTAGCAGGGAACCTTATTTTGGATGACATTGCTGCTGAAAACCCTGAGAAACTTCCTGACATAAAGTTGCAGACATGTCTTAAACGGAGTAAGTGTAGAACAGTGAAAATATGGAAGGCTTTGTGCCTGAGTTCTAAACTTGCATTACAGCCCCTTGGCTTTAGCCCAGCCCCAGTGCACTTGTCATGCAGTTCTTCAGTGACACCAGACGTGCTTCCTCTGCCTTTGTTCATGCTCATGGGCCAGAAGTGAAATCAGCTCTTCCAAGCGTAGAATTTACAGTTTGCAGAATTTTTAAATTGCATCTTTGTCATCCTCATGGCAGTGTTGACTTTGTTTTTAGTGTATCTGCAGCATAGTAAGCATTGACTGAACCATTGCCTCTTTAACAGCCTCTTTAAGAACAACAGCAAAAATCTTTGGCATAAAAATCTGCAGCCTAATAAAAACTTCACAGTCAGAGTGAAATAACATGAGGCTTTTCACACTCATTTTTATACATTGGACCTGTACAGTTGTAAAATAGCTGAACTGAAACTGGTAACACCCTCTTCTACTTTAAAAAGTTAAAATAAGCTTCATGGGGTAAATTTAAAATTACCAAAATTTTGCAACTTACTATGACCTTGCTTTCTTTCAGCTTTCTTAGGCTCTGCAGCAGAGAGTTACTGTGATGCTTCTGAACCCAAATACAAGAAAATTGGTAAGTCATTGGCTGAATAAGAAAAGGTTATTGAACATATATTGTTCATGTTCCAAAATGTCATCCTCTGTTAGGTACTGTAACCCTATCTTCCAGAAAAGTTTGTTGTCCTAGATTTGGTGATTTTGATCATCATGATTTTCATATTTCTGCAAAAACCACACTTTTAGATTCCTCTGATTAATTTATGATATCACAAATCCATGTCCTCTTACCTGCAGCTATTAAATTGTCCTACTTAGGATCAGCTAGGTGGTAGCCTAAGAACAGTTGGATCCTTCAAAAGTACATGTTCCTGCCAGGTGATAGGAAAATGACTTAACGTCAGCAGAGGCCCAGCTGACCTTTTCAAAATCCACATGAGAGAAGAAAGAAAAATAATGGACACTGGGTCAGTGCCAAATTCTGTAAATTTTATCACGTACACCTTTTTTTTCACTGGATATTTGGAAGGTCTCTCACTTGGAACAGTAAGGAGCAAACCCAGGACATGTGGAGCTATGACTTGAGTCATATTACCCATCATGTCCTGGGTTTGATCCTCTTTGTTCCAAATGTGCCATCTTCCAAAAGTCCAGTGAAACATCCTAGTGAAAATAATAACTGTGAAGAGATGATTTCTTGGCCCAGTCCATGCTAGAAAGTCCTTAAGCCAAAGACAGAAAGGGAGAAATGGAAATTTCTAGGTTTTGCACATTGTTAAACCATCTACAAGACAACACCTGGGGCCAGCAGTCAGGCTGGAACTTGTCCCTTAGGTGTAAACTGGTGCTAATGTACCCAACTGTAGCCTAAATGGGTATCTCAGGCAGAGCTAAACCAGCAAAATACTCTTCCAAAATCCAGGTGAGAGGAACCAGTTTTGGTTATTTTCTATTGTGTTTCAAATGGAATCTGACTGCTATGTCAGCACCCCTCACAGGCCTCCTAAGGGTGCTCTGTGCCAAACCCCAGGGCCATGTGCATGTCAGGGGGGCAGCCAGACCAGTGGGCAACCCAGAGATCAGCCAGAGGGCTTGGATGTGGTGCTGCACTCAGCACAGTTCAGGTGAGGAACTGGCACAGACTGCAGGAAAGTCAGAGAGAGCACACCTGCACCATCACTGGGATCCAAGCTGGTTTTCCAGCCAGAGCTCTGACTGAATGAAGAGGGAGAACTGAGCTGAATTAGCTGTGAAAAATCACGTTTGCTAGCTCTGGGAAGGTTATCAGAGTTTCTGCTGAACTGGTTCCTTCTGATTGTAGTTATTTAGACACAGGTAGAGTTCCTGGCAGTACCTATTAAAGGTGGATTACTTTCCATTTGCTTAAGTTCCTTTATAGATTTGGCACTTTTTAAAGCCTGTCTTTATGCCACACTGACAATAATAGTTTCCTATAAAATGGTACATCAGTTCCAAAGGCCTCACCCTACAGAACCTGCATTCCAGAGCAAAGAATCATCACAGAGCTAGCAGGTGCTTTGTGAAGCTGCACCCATCCTTTTACTGGAAGTCCTCAGAATATTATCAGTTTCTCTACTGTCCTTGACCCAATGAAAGTGCTGAGTACTGTGTAGAAAAATCCAATTGGCAAAAAGATGAGCTACTTGACAAAATGAGGAATTTATTTAACCTGTCACAGGTGTCACAGTATGATCCTGCAAAGGCAAATGCATCAGCACTTCAGAAGTGCAAGACTATCTAAAGCAAAGAGGATAATGTCTACTAGAGTTCAAAGTAGTAAGCCAAGGATGAGATTCTTTCAAAGGAATTGAATGAAATAGTGGCACAAACCCCAGGCAGGTTTGTAGCTCCTGATAAAAACATCAGATCACAAGAAGTGATGAAATACAGACTTACTCATTGCAGCTAGACAGGAGAGGGAAGGAAAGCAAAACCAACTCTGAGAACAGAGGTCTTGTGAAACCAATGAAACTAACAGAAGAATTCTGATTTGTAGGAATCTTTTGATAACAGATGAAATTGTACAATGCACAAGCCTCTCTCCCCATTTGTTCTGTT
This sequence comes from Cisticola juncidis, assembly GCA_013400215.1. NCBI lineage: Eukaryota > Metazoa > Chordata > Aves > Passeriformes > Cisticolidae > Cisticola > Cisticola juncidis. The sequence continues at coordinate 946,197 of VXBR01008458.1, forward strand.
CTTGGAGGGAAAAAAAGTGCTGCAGAGGAGATGCATCTTTAAAAGCTGTTGTGTTTGTGACTGTTCTTTGGGAGACACTTAACACACACTATTTGTCCTTACAAGTGTCTAAGTAGGGAGTCAAGATCCTCAGTTTGTTGCTTGTGGGCTTCTCTGCTCTTGTGCAATACTGAGACAACAAACTGTGCTTGGAAAATCAGTACAGCCTATGTAAGACATTGTTATGTCTTATCTGTCAATCATCCATGCCAAGGGTCATGTACATCTAGATGCATCAGAAAATAAGACAGGCCAGGAAAGATGAAGAAAAAGACAATTCAAAGAGTGAACTACTGAGAAGAAAACATGATCTACTGCAGAATTTAGTAAATACATTTTTGATTTTGAGAGCTAAAAAGTTTTCAGAAAGCTATTGTGAATCATTCTTGCTTTTGGAAAATCAAAACACAGCTGATCAGAATCAAGTGTTTTATCATATCTACTGAACCTCTTCTTTGGATCCTTTAACTTCTACCAATGAGATAACTTTTTCCTTTTGTTTTGCTGTTTTATTTTGAAGTGGAAGTCCCTGCAGCATCTCCAGGGAATGGCAGTTTCTTTGCTGTGCCTCTCAACAGCCTCCCAGTGAGCTGCACCTCCCTAAGTAACCAGCACATGTCCTTTCCTGTTCCTGCTGCCCACGGGCTGGAAAGAAGCCTCATCATTCCTGGTATGTAGAGAGCAGCTCTAGGTGTGCACCTGTACACAGGCTGATTTTCACATGGGGAAAACTCTCTTGTAAATCTTGTCACTATGAGCAGTGGCAGGAAAATGGCAGGTATGGCAGCTGTCTCAGTCAAACCCTTAAAAATGTGGCACTTACTAAAAGAATGAAAATTATTCAAGGGAAATTAAAAGGGCATTGCTCCAAATTGAATAGAATGAATCTTTCATTAAATTGGAGCAGGTTATAAGAGAACAGTTATTTACTTTATGCTAATCTAAGTAATTACTTGTATGAAGAATAGGAAGTCACAAAATTTTCATTATTAAACTTTAATTTAGTTCCAATTTCTTTTTCACCCAGAGGTTTGTAAAGGACTGAAGGATAATTACATTTGCAACAGCAGGGCAAAATCTAGGCTGTGATTTAGCTCATGAAAACTGAGCAGTAATCCCACTGATGTAAGCACCTGGGCCATGCTGGGTAGCAGAGAGTGCTCATGGTGCACTGAGAAATGCTCATGACAAAGGGCCAGTTCAAAACTCTTCACTGTTAAGTCTGTGCTGGAAAGGAACCAAAATCAGTGTGTAAGTTGGAAGTCTTGAAGCACCTCATGCGAGCTGAAGCAGCATAAAGTAGCAGAAGAAATTCTGTCCCACCTACAAAAACTCAGAGCTATGGCTGATTAAATTGCAAGCACTGAATCATCAAAAAACTTTCCCAGAGGGGGTTGAGAGGGAGGATACTTGTACAACCTGCATGATGGGCAGTTATGTGGGAAGGATGTAGAGCAAGGAAGGTAAATTTAGTGCAGATACAAACTATTTCATTTTTTTTTCTTCTCTAGACCTCTGGCTATACATTTACAGAACTTGCCTTAAGCACTTTTCCTTATGATAATAGAATTTCTCTTTAGACTTCTGAAAACAGTAGCTGCTAAAAGGTGGGCAATCAATTGTATTTCATGCTCATCATACCTTGTAAGAGTTCTTTTTTTAATGCTTTCAATGGACCTCATGTGATCCTGTGACTTCTCCACAGGAAGATTTGCCTAGAAACTGTCATAAAGGATAAGCAGCTGTTAGAAAGCATTTTATCTCTCACAAAGCTTTAGAAAGCAGGACCCTTTAAGAACAGAAGAGTAATTATTCTGCACTCATTTCAGGATTGACTCCAGAGTGCCTACCAGCCAGTGTGAAAGGGTACCAGGAGAATCCAGGCTTGGCAGGTCCTCCTCAGCAGATATTTAACTTTGTTCTTGAAAATGGCACATCTGATTTTATGGTATATCCAGGTAAGAGCAAGAGCCTTTTATCCCCATAAAGAGGCATAAAGTGGTAAAAAATCAATGCTGCCAGCAGAAGCATTGATTAAATTCAGTTAGTGATAGCTATGATATGCTGAAAACTATGCTTTGATTCTTCCCAGTGCTGACATCTTCCATGGAAACACTCATGTCTCCAAGTATTCCTGTCAATTTATGTGGTAAGTAGAAAATTGGGGTTTATATAGGTACAGCACTTTGAGCTGGCAGAGAAACCATATTGCTTCTACTCTAAGCCAGTTCTCCCCTCCAGGCTTTACTCATATTGACCTTAAAAAACCAAAAATGGATGGTATTTCCTTCTTTGTATTGATCACTGGCTGCTTAGCCTGATCCAAAATGTACAGATAAGAGTTGTAGAGCTTCACGTTCAGCAGCCAATCCCCTGTGTTTGCTGTGACATCAGTTTCTGGAATAAGTCAGGCTTAGTTAAAACAATGCAAAGCCCGGGGTGCTGCAGCAACCTCAGAAAGTGGGAATGATCTGATGCTGGCATGGCCTGGGCACATTAAATGGTCAGTGCTGGCAGCCAGGCTGAGCCAGCTCCCGTGGAAGCCACATAACCAATATGATGGTGACTTATTTAACTAAGCAATAATGAAACCTAATGCACAGAAAGGCTTATAATGAAATCAGAGCCTTGGTCAGGATTTAACAGTCCCACTTCAGGTAACAAACTTTCCTGAGACGCTTTTCTTCCAGCCCTCTGAGAGCTGTTGGAACCCAGAGTTTTGAGATCAGTGCGGTTTCTGGGCCCTGTGCCCAATGCAGGAGTTTGTTGCCCTCTGGTGGCTTCCACTGCCCCAAAAGCAAAAGTATAACGTGGAGATTAAGAGGCAGGTATCCCTAGGTGTCTTTGTAAATTGTATTTACTGTTTATGTGAATAAACAATGCCAATAATTCCAACTGATTTACTGCAGCACACAGTACGTATGCCACAAGCCCATGGATTCCAGATGCAGCAGCAGACAAATTAGCACATAAGATGCCAAACCAGTTTATTTTCCTTTTTTAAAGTTCATCACTCCTGCCTGCTTTGACCAATTTCCCATCTAAATGTCTCGTTACAGATTTTTTTTCTGTTCTTCCATTCTGTTTTCTTAGTTAATAAAATAAACAGTAAATCAAAACCAGACACACACTTGCCCAACCCTTCTTTATTTAACATCATCCTTACTGGAAGCCTGTGGTTCTTCCCTTTTAGAAGCAATTCTGAACCCAAAGCATTCTGATGGTTGCTGGCATGCAGGGTAGGAATTAATTTCCAGATCTCTGAAAATCTAAGAGTTATGTTTCTTTTAAACCACATTCTACATCAAGATGATCAAGGCGATATCATGGTATGAAACACATTTTTATATATGTAGGGAGATTAATCTGTTTTGGTTTGGGTAAATTTTTTACACATCTCTGCTGTGTGGTTACAGGACTCTGAGGTTGAGTTTGTTACAGCCTCTGCCAATTAAAATTCTGTCTTGCCTCTGCAAAGCTCTTCCTTCCAAAAGTTATGTCAAAACTGATAATCTGCAATTACCAATCTATAGAAAATGTTTTCTCTCTGAAAAATTCCCAATTTCTTTGTGTAAAGGGGACACTATTCACCTGACCCAGCTGCAAAAGTCTGCAGTAGTTTGAAAGCAAACAGGTGAAAAGAAAGAAAATTGGATAGCAACAGAACTTTGTCAGGGAGTGTAATGGGTAAACACTGTTAGCAAGAGTTACTTCTCTCTGACTTTCATCCTTAGTGCTTGGTATAAGGTGTAGAATAACAAAAGGAAGCTATTGCTTTTGAAGACATAAAGAAGCACTGTGTGTGAACATGAATTTACACAAAATACTGACGTTTGAAAAGAACAGTGGATGTCACCTGCTCATGGTAGATCTGCTTCCTGCAATGGTCAGAACAGCTGTAGTCTTGTTTGATGCCATTCTGCCTCAAGCAGTGCCCATCAGCAGAATGCTACTTGTGGGAGAATTTTATTCATTTTCCTTGTAAAATTAACAAAATATCTCTTCCTCTAAATATATGCTACAATGAACTTGCAAATTTGCATTAATCTTATTGTTAAAATTAGTAAAGCTGAACCAGTGATTATCTAGGTGTCTTCATTAAGTATATTGTTTTATTTCTCCAAATTTAGAGACATTTCAAGAAGTTCAAGATTCCATAATTCCTTCTGAAGAACCTTTCAAAAGACCAGGTGAGTTTAGAACTCTTGAACTTAAACCTTCCAGTATTTTTTGGGAAAGGGTTCTGTGTTTCTTTCCATACATAAGAGCTCATTGTAGGAACCATTCAGCTATTTGTGAAGCTGTTCTGAGGGTCTGAGCACAATTCCTGGTTTTCAGATATTAGACTTGGCTTCCTGTAGACATCTAGCTGTAGTACCTACTTAGTAGCTGAGTGTACTTCACTGGTTTTATCATCTGATCAGAGAGCTTCAAAATTATTCAGTCCCTAGATCTGAAAGGGTCTGTTGTGCCTGCACTTCTCAGCTGCAGTTCATGGGGTAATTCCAGAGCCATGGGCTCTATGGGAATGCCTGGGCTTTTACCATACTGCAGTTAGGCACTTCAGCCACCATGGAGTGGTTTATGGGCTGGTTTCTTCAGTTTGTGTGTGCTCTTCATTTCTCCAGAGCAAATGGAAACCTTCTGTTCATCACTTAAAGATTATTTCCGAGACACGTGCAAATCTGTGACCATGGAGCGGGAAATGAACCTGGATCACCTCTTCATTGATGGGACACTTGTTCAAAGTCAAACTGAAACCAAGACTGGAAAGAATAGTGCAAAAGCAGTGGAAAAGGAGCTGGTAACCTGCAGCCTGCAAGAGAAGGAAAAGACAGCCATTGACAGAAGCCAAATATTTCAAATCCCACAGCGTAAGGACTTAGAGACTAAAGTGATTGTGGTGCTGGGAAAAGCAGGAATGGGCAAAAGCATTCTGGTTCAGAAGATCTGCCAGGACTGGTCCAATGGAGAGTTTGATCAGTTTGAATTTGTATTTTGGTTTGACTGCAAACAAATCAGCTTGTCTGAGAAGCGATACAGCCTGAAGGAACTGCTGCTTGAGTTTTTCGTAAAACCTCGAGAGAGAAGCAATGAGATCTTTGAGTATATATTACAAAATCCTGCTAAAGTCCTTCTGATTTTTGATGGTTTTAAAGGATTGCCTGATCATGAGAATTCTCCTCGTTGCTTAGCCAGCCAGCCTGAAAAGGATTTGTGCAGTATAAAGGAGCTGCTTTCAGGACTCATCCAAAAAAAGATACTCAATGGCTGTACTTTATTATTTACAGCAAGACCAAAAGACAAGCTGTACCAGTACATGTGCAAAGTAGATAAGACTATTGAAATAGTAGGATTTTCCCCTCAGCAGAGAGAATTGTACATAACCAGATATTTTGAAGAATCACCGTACTGTGATAGTGCACTGAAGTTAATCAAAGAGTGTGAGTACTTGTTCAGTCATTGCTACAGCCCTGTTATGTGTAGATTTGTTTGTTTTCTCTGTGAGGCAGTGCTTGAAATGGGAGAGAAAAGTCTTCCTTCAACTCTTACTGAAGTCTTCCTGAAATGTTTTCAGCAGAAGATAATGCTTATGCAAACAGATGTTACAGCCACACAAAATCAAGAGAGTCTTGCTACCCTAGCCCGTGTAGCCTGGGGTCTTGGAGAAAAGCACCAAAGTGCTATGAAAAGTGATCTTATTCCTTCTAAAGAAGTTAAAGAGTTTGCTCTGAAGCATGGGTTTGTCCTGCCATTTGCATTCCCCAGACATTCAGACAGTGAAGAAGAGGAATTTGGGAGCTCATTCTCTGATTTTGTCATTCAGAATTTCTTGTGTGCGCTTCACCTTTTGTTAGCAGAAGAGCTCAAGGATAAAAATCCAGCAAAGTACCTGTCTTTTCTATCCAAGAAGAAAAAACCTTATAACTGGTTAGATTTAATGCCTCGGTTTTTGGTTGGTTTGATGTTTCTCCAGGATGATCCCTATTTCTGCTCTCTTTCAAATGAAGATGCAAAACAATCAACCAAGAAGCAGAAGACACTCCTGAAATACATTAGAAGGCTGCAGATTAATACTCTCTGTCCAGAGAGGTTGCTGGAGCTTTTATGCTGTGTTTATGAAACACAGAACAATTATCTCCTGCAGCATGTGGCCTTAAGACTTGAGCCAGACTTGTCTTTTCTGGGCATAGTTCTTACACCACCTGACATCCATGTACTGGTCTCTATTTTGAAAAGGTCAAGAAAAGAGTTTTCCTTGGATTTGAGAAACAGCAGCATTGACATGCAAGGGCTGCAAGCCCTGGTCAGCCTCAGAAATGTGACATCGTTCAGGTTGGTCACTGCACCCCACAGCACCATCCATGGCACTGTGTGTGGATGGCACTTTCATGCAACAACAGAGTCACAACTGTTGGTTTTGATTGTTTTGTCACTTCACAGGGCCTCCCTCAGTGACACAGTCAGGCTCTGGAAATATTTAGAGCAGACAAAAGACTACGAACTGCTGAAAGCATCCACAGAGAAATTTGTTCTCAATCCCTTTAAGGCAAAGAGCATGAAGGACATCAGTGACCTCTCCGACCTCGTAGAGATGCAGGAGAAGATGATGAACTGGTAGGATCATTTACGATCAAAACTCCTCTTATACCAGCAATTTATGAAAACAGAGTTTCACTACCAGTTGTCTGCTTGTCCAGAGGAGAATTAACTCAGGCAGTGCAAGCTCCTGGGTCACCTCAGGGGGTTCCCCTGCTCCTCTGAGGTGGCTGTCATGGCAGGGAGGAGCAGTGACAGCACCGTGCAGAGCAGCCTTCAAAACTGCCACTGGAAAAGCCAGCTGTCATTTCTCTTTAATCTCTGACTATGCCATCTTCAAGATACTTTCAGTTACATAACTTGGGCTGATTCTTTCCCCCTGTAGCACCTGGGCATAAATGAAAGCCTATTTTGCACTGGTCCCAGGTGGCCTGAGTCAGTCCTTTAGCCCAGGAGGTAAAAGCTTGTGTTACATGGTCTTGAAACCCTGTGCTCCATCCCTGCTGCTGATGTAGCTGGGGGATTGGTTGCAATTCAAAACATGCAGAAAAAGTTTTGTTGTTTGGGTTTTTTTAAATGATGACTTCTATTTTAACATGGGTGGAGTGTTTTGATTAAAATATAGACAAAATTTCATGTTTGAGAGAAAATAGGTGATTTAGAAAAATGTATTTTTAAGTTTTATTGGAAAAAGAGCAAACAATTGCACTATGAAAGGCAATAATTGGGTTGAAATTACTCAGTTGAAGAAAGGTTGGAGCAGCAGTTGCCCTGAAGTTTCCTAGTTCTTCAGTTAATGCAAAAGCGGTTTATTTTCTGTAAAAGTCTGCTAACAATTTGTTTTTAAAGCACTGTTTTGCTGCTAAAATATTTCTTATACTCTGGTTCTACTGTGATTTATTTAGTGTGCAAGAAGCATCTGGTTGCACCAGCTACAAAATTCCTGCCATCAGGAACCTCAGGAAACTCGAATTTGCGTGAGTGCCAAACTCCTTCTGAGGGAGATGGTCATGGTTAGGGAGGAGCAGTCGTGGGTGTGCAGCCATTGCACTGATGTAGAGTCAGCTCAAAGCATTAAATAAAATCTGTTTATTGCTATCTTGCTTTTCTCTAAACTAGATTTATTAACTTATGGCCAAAACTCAAAAAAATCATCTCTGGCTCCTGCAGCAATACAGATCAACAGGGCTTTACCAATTTTGTTTGCTTTTAGTACAAGGTACTGCCTGACCACAAAGTACTGATCTTGTGCCACAGAGCATGAAATATTTTGACTGTGATCTACCAACAAGGGAAATATTTTTCCCCCCAGAAATGCTGAACTTTTCTATCTGAGTCTTCTGATGTCATTTTCTACCCTATCAGAGCTAAGGCCATGAGAGGATTACATCAGGGGATGTCTCCAAATAAATTATGTAGCACCCTTTTCTTAGAAGACAGAAGGTTGACTTGGTAATATTACTTTAAAAGTGAGCTTCTAGTAACACTTCTTTTTTGCCCCCAAACTGTAAGCAGCCTCCAAGGCCATTCTGTGGCTCAAAAGATCCTGCCATAGCATGTGAATTAGTTTGGGCAGAAACTGCAGCAGTGCAATGGAGAATTCTCATCAGGTCTTCACCTGTTTCCTGCTCTGTAGATCTAACCCAGCCTGGGACAGCTATGCTTGGCCTCACTTCTGATTTTATGCTGCTTTCCCTTCTAATTTCCTCTTCTTATTTCCCTTTATTAACATTTTGTTTAAAATTCTAGTCCTTTTAAATAACTGAATTTGTTCTGATACCAAAGAAACTCCAAATAGGATATGAGAGACAAATGCTTGGAGCATGAATATCAGTGCAGTTTATGCTTTAAGCTGCAGTAAAACATTAATCTTAAGTTAGACTGAATTGTTATTAGTTGGGGGGAAAAATAACTTTGTTTTCATTTCAGTTATACTGAGATAGATTTAATCTCAAGATTATACTTAAAATGAAAAACCCGAAAAAGATAGAGAACAGAAATACAAGAATCTAAAACAAGCGAGATAAGTCTTGAAGAGAGGAACAAAAAAGTGGCAAATGTCCCACTGCTGCTGTGCAAGCTGTGCCTTGCTGACCTTAGCTCATCTGGAGGCTTCACAGCAGAGTTCATTGGTGCAGGTGGTGGGGAATGGCTGCTTCTAAACTAGCTTACATTGGGGGCTTCAGCAAAAGAACTCAAAAATGCATGAATTTTGCTGCTTTTGAGCCTGTGAAAAACCTGCTGCATGTCTGTATTTTCTTCCAGGCTGGGTCCAGCATGTGGCCTTCAAGGATTGCAAAAACTCGTGAAAATCCTTGCAGCATTTCCATCACTTCAGCATTTAGAGTGAGTTCTGCTAAGATTAACTTTGCTAACATTTCTCCTCAGCAGCCCTTGATGATGGAGGAGCTCTTGTACCCAAAATAAACATTTTATTTGCCAACAAACCCCCTTGTTTGATGACCAAACTGAGCAGCAGAAACATTCCCAGGCTGTATCAGCAGCCTAAAAGCTGACACTCCCCATCCTCCCCAGAGACACCTGGGGGTTTGTTCAGGAGCCCTCAGAGTCCCTTCCTGGGCTGTTCCTGGGTGGGCAAAGGTTCAGGACAGAGCCCCAGGGTGCCCCCATCCTGCCCCAGCACTGACCAGCTGCCTGCAGGGGCTTCTGTCTTCACTGCAGCTCCAGAACATCCATGACAGACCAACTCTCTCTTAGTTTTAAGCTTCCTTACACTAAAAACAAGTGTACCAGCAGTAGTCAGTGTTGTGCCACCTGGTTACTGGGTTTTGAGAGGGCCTTTGGCCTTACACAACCCATTGGCCATTTCTCTGTATTGTTGCTGGCCTTTTCATGATATTTCAGGAAAACAATAAAGCTTTAAAATTGAAATATGTCCAATATATTCCAGCATTATCTAATTGTCAGATTAGAAGGGGATCCAGTATCTGAAATTGTGACTAGGTATGAGGAAAACTTCATTTTTAATACTCTCTCTGGAGAAGGAGCTGTTTAGGCAAGGATTTACTGACTGGATTTTGTCAGTTCTGTATTTTTCTGTGCACAGGAAATCTCATTTCAGCTTAGCTGGAACACAGCTATTCCATAACCATTTTAATAATCTTGCATATCAAAGGAAATGGGTCAAGACACTCAACTAGTAAAAAAAAAAAATTCTTAGGCTGTAAATTTGGGCAGCAGAAAGCTGCTTATTGGAGAAGCTGTAATTTGTGTGATGCTTTATGCTGATTGAGGCTCCTGCAGAGAAGAAGCTTTTCAAGATAGATAGAGTGGTCTCTGAGGTGAATAAATCACAAAAATTTAGATTAAAACGGAAGCTAATTCTCTCTTTGTTGTCACACAGCCTTGATGCTCTGAGTGAAAATGGCATAGGAGATGAAGGAGCAAAGAGTCTCTCTGAAGTTTTTCCAACCCTGAGATCACTGGAAACATTAAAGTAAGTGCAAGGTTAACAGTTCAGGGAAATTTTGAGAAGAAATAGATTAAACCGAGAGGCTTAAGGGACTGTGTGTTAACAATTATGGGCAAAAGTATCCCACGGGCATGGGATGAGTCTATGGAGATACTTAATGGGTACTTTCATTAGACAAATAGATTAATCCATCTTGACTTCCCTCCAAGGGCTCTAATTTGTCTTTTTCTTTGCATTTGGTCTAAACAAGCTGTCCAAATTCCCCTTATTAAAAATTGAAAATTCATTTTCCCCACATTGTAACAAATTAGAATAAATGTGCTCAACTAACAAAGTGATCTCACTTACTGTAGTTTATCACAGAATAAAATAACAGACCTGGGTGCAGAGAACCTCGCTGCAGCTCTCCCTTCCTTGTCTTCCTTAAAAACACTAAGGTGAGTAGTTGTATCCTGTTGAGTTGTTTTGAAAACATCCCCTGCTGTCTCTGTCAGAATATACTGAATGTTATACCCCAAATCCTTGTGCTTCATTTTTTAGCAGATTTTTAATTTGATCTAATGTAGACAGAAATGTTCTTATTATCCACTGAATAATAGAATCTAGATCAATTTTTGCTGTACCTGTGCTAGGTGAAGAAGGATGTGGCCATTTGCCTTACTTAATACAGGAAACATGAATGTGTGTTTTAAACTTCAACTGCAAATAAGGATAAATTGAAAGTTAAGGTGTACTAACCATATTTGAAAGCCCTAATATCTGTTTACATTATCCATTATTCGATTGTGACTGTTCTGGTTTGGTTTTCTGCAGCTTGTACAATAACAACATTTGTGATTTTGGAGCAGAAAACCTGGCAAAGGTTCTTCCTGCAATGACATCTTTAAGAGTGCTAGAGTGAGTATGAAATCTTTCGAGATGGCCCAGGAAAGCTGACTTCCTTGCAGACTGAAAATACAAATGTTACATGCTTGATTTTAGAGGAGACAGAAATTGAGAAAGAAGATTTTGGGGAAATCTCACTGGCTGCAGAGTCCAGATAATCAATGATTAGAAAAGATTAAGGAATAGTTCACCATAACCCAAAAATATTGGTGTTAAGGTGAGAGAATAGGCTTATGGGGAGCTGGAGAATGACCTCAGGAATATATAAAAAGGAACCCCTCAGATTAATTAACTTGAAGTTCTCATTCAACCTTTTGAGTATATTATTACAGGTTTTTGAATCGACAATCTATTTTGGGGTTTTTCCTTCTTTTCTTTCTTACCCCATCTGCAGATTAGCCTATATAGTATTTTTGATTTTGAATGAAAAGCTTGATTACAGCATTTGATTTGGATTAACAAAGTTGTTTTTATTCCTCAGTGTTCAGTATAACAAAATAACTGGTGTTGGAGCCCAGCAGCTGACTGACAGCCTACGAAAATGTCCCCATATAAAGAACTTGGTGTAAGTCTCTTGACAGGCTGTTTGCTGTATCTTCATCCTGTAAAACTGGGTTAGAGATCATGCTAAAGCTGCCTTCTGTATCTGTCAGATTTGTAAGAGGCACAAAAGAAGGTATCACCAAAATACATAAGCAAAGATGTTAAAAAATGTTGTCTCAGGTTTCAGCTGCATTAATTCCCAGTGGTCCCAGACAACTGAGCTTGTCTTGTCTTAAACAGTTTCCACTGAGCCTCCCTTTGTTAATTTTCTGTCCTCCCAGAGACCCAGACCTGCACTGTGCTGCACCACTCGTGTGTGAGGGATAAACAACGAGCAGCCAGCATTAGAGGTTATATACTGAAGCTAGCAGAACACATTCAGAGGAAGGGAGTTTGAAACCTAGAGAACAGTTACAGGGACAGGAAAGCAGTTGTGTCCTGTAACCAGAGTCAACAAGGCTATGGAGTACTGAACTGCTTTGTTTAAAATCTAAATGCATTTTCCTTTGTTCCATAGCTTACATACTTTCACAGCATGCTAGTCAAAGGGAAAGACAACTTAAAAAAAATACAAACAAAAACCCAACAGCAACAACCAAAGCAAGCCACAAACATATCAAACACACCAAAAGAAGGTGAATCAAATCAAACTTCTTAAAATCTCTTTCCTTTCTGAATTTGCCCTTACAGGATGTGGAATCCCACCATTCCCTATGGAGTTCTTGAACACCTTCACCAGCTGGACTCTAGGATCAGTGTGTAGATTCAGAGGATTCCATAAAGGTAAGATAAACCTTGACTGCCTGAGACAAGCAGGTTTGTTTCTGTGGGAGCTGTTGATTTCAGGCTCACTGGCAGCAGGCACAGTAACACATCCACGTGTCCAGGGCGAGTTTGGAGATGGTGCCCTAGAGTGGCACAGATCAGTGTCACATCAGGCCCCCCTTCCCTGCACTCACCTTGCATCCTCCACCTCTAATGGTTAACAGATGAGTTCTGTACCCCTCAGAGGTTGTTTTGTGTTAATATTTTCTATGTCCTTTCACTTTTCCTTTGTTTAATACAAATCCTGAACAGCTGCTTGTCTCACTATGCAGCTGTACCTGCACTGTACTCAGAGCAAAACACTCCCTCCTACATTCCTTGTTCTCAGTCTCATTGTGTGGTTTAGCTCTGGCTGCCACTCTTATTTCATTGATCCTGCCTGCACAGTTTCAAGATCCTTGAAGTAATTTCATTGTGAAGAATTTAAAAAGTTTGTCAGTGATTACCAGGATCTGACTGCCTCGATGGTGCTGGACTGAAAGAGCTGCAGCCAGCATGGGAAGTTGGGGGTTTGTGTAGGATTTCTGTTCCCAGATTTCTGCCGTGTGCTTCCTCTTGCTCTTAAAATAAAATTATACATGTTGCATCAGTGAAATAATCCCAGTGAATGCCAGAGTCAAGCCAGATATTAGATGTGCTCTGGATTTCTTTAGATGGCCAGGAAACAAACTGCAGTGTGATCACCATGCATGATGCAAGCTTTGAATGGGCCGGGCCACGGAGTGGTTGCAGCTGCAGCTCCCTGGAGCACGCAGGAATTCCAGCTCCTGCAGGGCTCTGCTCTCAGTGCAGCCATCAGCAGATGCAGGCTGGGCTGTCTGGGTGGCACTGACCTGCCTACAGCTGTGGAAGGTTCAGGTGCTGTGGCAGCTTCACAGACCAGCTTTGTACAGCAGCAGTGAAAAACTGTGGTGCTCCTTACTAACCTGCAGTCAACTAAATCTTTGTGATGTTGAACCTTCTTGAGAAAGGAGACACAAGGGGATATGAACACTGTGAGGAAACCTGCATTAGCTCTGAGGATAAAGAGCAGCAGAACTCTGGATCCTTTCTCCCAACCTTGAAACATTCAGCATCCACCAGCCACTGTTTACAGAGCTCATCAAATTTATAAATTTGGTAATCATAATGGTGGTTAATCAGATGTGTATACATCTAATGTTCTGTTTTCATCATTTCACAGGTGCCATAAAGAAGAGGGGAGAATGTCCTCTGTGCTTTCCTGTCTTCTTGCTGCTTTATGAATTGGTGTTTTCATGTTTGTTGCAAAAAAGGTCACATTTAAGAGTCTATGCTAAAACAGGGTGAATGACAGAGTTTTAAAATGCTGTTCAAAGACCCAACTGTATTTCTACTTAAGTGGTAAAAGAGTTAAGCAACATCAAGTTTCAAGGATGAAAAGAGCATCTGGATACTGTGACCATCATTAAAGGAGCCCAGGAACCAGCAGGATATTGTGAGTATAAAATTCCATCATCCAGTCATCGAAGAGCAAATTGAAAGCTGCTCAGCCTGCAATGTCTGAAGCACTGACAGATCAAATCTAATTGTTTGTTTCATGGTGCCAGTGGTAACTGCCATCAAATTTGGTCTAAGGATCTTGGACTTTCAAAACTCAAAGTTATAGAGTTCACCTGTCTGTTTGGACTGACTGGAAGCATTAGGGTGACAAGCATAAAAAAAGAATCATCAGCCCTAAATATTCTGATAAGATTATCCACAAGAATCTAAAAGGTGCTCTTTTCTTCACTAATAATCAGTGCTACCCTAAGGGATAGAAATATATCTTCTGTGACTTGTTACAGAATCCTTCAAAAATACTGGGGAAAAAAAAAGTATTGAGAAGAAAGACACTGAAAGTGAAAAACTGTGAAGGATTTTTCTAACATTATTGCAGAAATCCAAATGAATAAAAATAGCACACAAATCCTCAATCAAACTTTGAAAGTTTTTACTTTGTCTAAAATGAGAACTTTAAATTCATATACCTGGATTGGTATTTAATTTCTTAAATGCAGCTGGCAGCATAAATGTTTACAAGCACCAATTTTATACTTGACAGTGATATCACTACTGTGTGTGGTTTATGTGGCCTTCTGGTGCAGAGCTGTAAGTAACCAGGCAATCAGACAAAAGCACATTTCAAAGCACTGTCTGTGCTGCTGGTCTCAGTCATATGTGGGCCAAATACTCATCCTGCTGACTGCAACAGCAAACCAATTGTCTCTTTTATTCTTTTATTGCTGCTCTGTGAACATGAAGAGAACTTAAAATTGTGCAGAGGCAATTCTCAGGTCAGGAGCACCATTCTGGCTTCCTGTCCAGATACAGTCTGAGGCAGAACAAGAAAAAGGGATGGGAAAAGCTAGGGATGCTCAAAATGCTTCAAATTGGGAAGTCTTTATTCACAGTTAGCTCAGGGTTAGTTCAACAACCTCTTTGAAATCTCTTCTGCTAGGAAGCACTGACAGTACTGACCCAAGGATCTGTGCAAACTAGAATTTCTCAACTAACCTCTCAAATACTCTGTTTCTTGGTCTTTAAAAACTTTCAGATTTAAACAGTTCAAAACCACAACATTCATTTTCTTTCCAGCAAGTTTTACTCCTCTGCTTGAGTTTCAGTGCCTTCAGAATCTTGACAGCAGGGATGTGGACAAATTAAAGAAAAAAAGGGAAGGAGGAAGGTCTGTTTGTCGTTTTTGAGAGCAGGGAATCAGACATAACACGTGGCGGAACAGAGAGCAAGGTGGAAAAACTCTGGAGAATATGAGTGTAATTAGAATGTGCTGTTTTTCTTAACTATCTGCATGGCTCTTCTCTCTAACCAAACTCTAGCCAGTGCCACGGATAAAAAATCTGATTTATCCTCTCCTCTTTGCGCTGCTTGAATGGGAGGTGGTTTGAGCCAAATCTGGAGTGATATTCCCATCAGCCTGCGGCACTCCAGCCACGCACATCCGTGGCAGGCCCTTGTCTTGGCTTCTCCTAACAAAGCTCTGGATGACAAATGCCCCTTTAGGGAAATATTCTGCAGCTGCACTTTACTGTGACTGAGTCTTACGATGTGCTAAATATTCCATAGGCAGCTAAATGTTACAGGATGCTGTCTGGACTGCTAAAATCATGTTGGGTGTACTGCTGTTCTCTGAGTTAATGTACAGATTGTAAATTTCGGTTGTCTTTACACATCTTTTTTAAAGTATTAATAAAAGTAAGTATTCTGTTTAACAGTACCTTGTAGTACTCGGTGAAAATTATTTTGATTTTTCTCTTGGAAACATGAAACCACACAGCAACTGCTGGCTTCTGCCACAGTAAGAGGCTTGGGGCTTTGCAGGTTAATGGAAAGCACCGTGTGTGAGGGAGACAGGATGGTCCTGCTGGCACTGAGCAGTTCAGTGGGCTGGAAATGGAGAAGTAATTCTTTCTTAACAGGAACAAGTTCTTGCAATGCCAACTGGCAGACTGTAAGTTCAGGATCAGGAGACACAAATGTGCTGACTGAGGCCACCTGCTAATAAAAGCAAAAATGGGTTTTCATCCTTTCTAAATCTTTGCAGTTAAAAGTTCTAAAATTAATCCAGGTTCAAAGTCTGGATATTCTTATGGCACCAAGCTCCTCCAAAATGCTTTTGTCAAATGAGTGCCCTGTGTTTAGAAACTGAATTCACTGGCTAATTCTCAGCCCTAAGAAGCTGTTGAGATCAAATCTCAGTTCTAAAAAAATCTTTTAGGATGCGAAAAATGCTGCTCTCTTTATGTCCATCTCTTTTTGTTGTCAAAGAAGTCTTGCTAAAATACCAAGGATTGTGTTATCATGGTAGTCAGAGCCTGTAACACTCTCCTCATCCTTTAAATGCATGAAGCTGAGCTGTTCAGAGAAATCAGAAATCTTGATCTAAGATTCAGAATCTCCAAAGTGACTGACTCAAGGAAATTTGTATTGTTTTGTTGTGCGCTGTGTGGCACAGACCCAGTGCAGACTTTATTACAAACTTCTAGGCACTGCAATAAGTACCTATAGTGACAAACTGAACCACGTTCTTAAAAAGGCACATGTGGGACCCTGAAAAACTAGTGAAGCCATCTCTGTGAACACTGTGAATGAACAATTACAGAGGCAGCAGCAATGCCCCCTGCAGTAGCAAAACTCACCCTTAACTATGTTAGTAGCAAATGAACACAATCTTGACAAGTCTTTAAACTTGGTTATTCTTTCTATAGGTACCTGAATGGGGACTTGTCTTCCCTACATGTATCATTATGTGTTAGAATATTGTGCCCTAAGTGACTTCATTCCTGAATTGCTGTCCAGGGATTGTGTGGAACAAAACACTTGGCAGTGTTTAAAGGTCCTGAACTGCACCTGATGAAACCTATCCTGGAGAAACACTACTTGGTTCAGTGTCAGTGCTTCCCCTCTCACAGGAGCAGCTGAAAACTGCATTTGGAGCACAGAATTTTGGGAACTGGGAGTTAATTTCTGCTGCCTAGGAGCTAAAATGTGCTATTTGAATGCAACACGCTGGGAGTATCAGGATACACAAGTTTGTCATTGTTTCGTGGGGGATCTGAACCATCACCCTCTTGTTCCCTCCCACTGGCTGCAAAGAGACTCCTGACACCATCTGCCTGCAGCGGGGAGCCCACGCTGGGAGCAGATGGCACACACAGACTGCAGAGGACACACATCATGCAGAGTGTCAGCAGAATTGTTTGCAATTCTGCTTTATCCAAAATGTTCTGATACATCAACTCGGTTTAAAAATTGCACTTACAAAAATCAGACTTTTCTAAGAAGCAGATGACAATAAAACACAAACAGTCCAATGCCTGTTCTAATAACATGTGGGTTACCACCCTCACCCCCTCCCCATGCCTGATGTTTCAGTTCAGGTCTGATTTTTTAAGCAGCTGTTCATGAGAAGGATTTCCTACCTGCTGGCCATCTCAGCAATCTGGAACTGCTTGAAGGTACCTGCAGGAAAACTGGAATTTCCTTGAAAGCGTATTTCAATTATTTTCATTTCAAACTGATGAAGAACAACTCCAACACAACTGCTTAATTTTTCATGGAAAAGGTCAATCTTTATTGTATTGCTTTCACATTTGTACATAGGAACGTGAGCTTAAACAATCTGAAAGTATCCTGTGTTAAATAATGAATCCACCTGACTTATATAAAATTCACTCCCTGATCAAAACTCTCATTTTAAATAAAATATCTTACTAGCACAGTTCTTGCCGTAATACTCCCTGAACAGAACCTCCTTCAGTCACTCTTGCATATTTTCCCCTGAGAAAGCACTGCCTTTGAACTACTGGCTGGTAGAATTTTCAACGTGTGATTGTAAAACTGGCTTAAGCTATATGTAGTGTGTCCATTTGGGTGACATGGTATTCATTCAAAAGTTTATCAAATCTGGGTAACATCTTGATTTTCTGTTTTAATGGAACATAGTTTATCTCACTTTTTCATTTAGTTCATCCCCAAATTACCTATGGAAGCCCAGGACGGTGCATGAATCACTGCAGAAAGTGCACACACAAGAGGCAAAGACCACAAAGAGAAGTCACAACTGACAAGGTCTGATGACAACTCTTCTTCTTGTTCTCTTGTCCTTATTTTCGTCTCTACATTTCAGAGTAGGAAATGTATCCAGGACTTGATCCATTAGCCTGGTCATAATCCATTTCAGGTGTTTAATGAATCTGTTTAAAAGAAAACACATAAATACAGAGTAACCCTCTGTACCTAAAATGAACAGAAAAGTCACTGAGTATGTGACATGCAGCACCATGTTGTTGACTTTTTAGAAAAAAAAAATCAACCCCTTTTGTGACTATGGGTAATAATTCTTTGAGAAGTAAAGACCTGCATAACCTTTCAAAGCAATCAGTGTCACAGTTTCTGTTAATGTCAGAGCACACCAGTCCTTGGGAATTTAACAGAGCCATGAAGATACCAGGGTTGGGGTTGGAGAGAAAGCTGTGAACCACAGTGCATCACACCAGTTACTAGGGGATGTTCCCAAGAGTAAAAACAGCTGTGACATTTAGTGGGATAAGCTATTTCATCCAGATTTGATATCATTAGACCTACTAATTAAAACTGATATTTGAACTGGCTGCATTACCTTGACTAGATATCATTCATTAGAGATTTTTTGGATCATCATGTTAATTAAGGATTGCCTATATTTAATGTAGTCTCCGATTTTGGTCACTTTCTCTTCTACTTTGGAGTTGCATTGTTCCAACTATTTTGGATCCATTGGTAAGTAGTTACAGAGCTAAACAACATTTTGGAGTAACTCCTTGGTCTTACTGCCAAGAATATATTAGTGTTATATTGCTTTATCCCAGTTTATCGGATTTGCCTGAGTCAAAATATCCCACTGCCATTAGGAGGTGACTTTTTGCAATCATCAAGGCTGAGGAAATTCCTTTCAGTAGAACCAGAGCTGTGGATTATGAAGGTGCTGGGCACTAATGACATTATTCATCTGGCCTTGTGATTTTAGATGATTAATTAGTAAAGTGTAGAATGGTGCAGCTCTGAGAGGAGATAACTGGGGATGTGTTGAGGAGGAGCTGAGGTACTGCAGACCAGGAGCAGGTCCCCTGCAGCTCAGGACATTTCTATGTGGAGTGCAGAAAGTCTGAATGGACAGCTCCTCCCTCCTTCCCCTTGCTGGGTCTGAAGGAAGAATGAAATCACACCTTCTGCATGAGCTTGGACAGACATCAGTGTCATTAACAGAGGCATTACAGGAAGCCAAAAGCAAACAAGTTGACACAGAACTGGGGAAAAGGCTCTTTTATGGACTGAAAGCAGATTAAAAGATTGGAAGCAGAGAATAAAGCTTGGTAGGCAAGAACTCAGTAGCAGAGTATACCAGGAACCAATTTTTATTCATCACCATTACTGACTCAAAGAAGAGGATGAATAGAGAAATCTTCAAGACTGCAGAGAACAAGCTTTCAAGTATTCAGATCATGTCCTGATAGGAAGGAAATCCAGAAGGATTTCATAACACAGAGTGGGCAAAGGGTGTTGCGTTTGGAAAACATTTGCTAAAGGGCTGGGCAGCAATGTGCCTTCTAACATCTTGCATTGTGCCTTGTGGATTTGGGAAAGCACAGAGAGCAGCCTGCAGATTTTGGTCAGGGACATGAGCTCTCCCCGAGGTGGAACACAGGGCTGTGAGATCGTGGTCTGACTCATCACAACACCTCCCTGTTCCTGTGCCACTTACTGCAGATACTAGGTCAGAAACAAGAAGCACTTTTGTGTCCAGTGAGGCATTTCTGTCAAATGTCTGTCAGCTACAGTCCCTGCTAACAGAACACATCTGCTCAAATCCTTTCTCTTAAAAGGAGGACATGAAAAGGGGGAACAGCAGCTCTACCAGGTTACTAATTTCATGTTTATCTGATGGTTTTCCAAGTGGAACTAAAAACTGATCTCCAGCAGACAGTTCAGTGCAGTTGTTAGTATTCTGCACCGTAGATCAGATCCTAGGCTGACTTAAAAATAGCACAGCAAAATGTATTGGGCCTCCAAAGCAAAGTGTAAAGCTGTCTAATGGTAGTTCTAAACACTGCTGCAGGGCTGCTCGTCCAAGACTGTAATTTGTTGTGGCAGATATTAAATGGGGTGTAAATTATACAGTTTGCCAGGATATTCAGTCTTGCCTTTCTGATTTTCAGATTAGAAATCTGTCCCTCAAATTGCATGAGAACCTATTTTTTTAATAGAAAACTTCAAAATTTCAGAAATCTGGAAAATGAAGAGGTAGAAAATATTTTAAAATATGTTTTAAATCTCAGAACTGGAACTTTCAAGAGCCTAGAACATAGCTGCAAGCACTGAACAGTATGGCTGTAGTATGACTAGCAGGAACAGCTCAGTCACGCTGTCTTTGTTAATTCTACCTTTGAAATTACTGTTCCTCACCATGCAGGCTGGAGCAAAGGACATACAATGTGAGTGTTTCACAGCCTGACACTGACTGCTGGTGCTTCCTCACTTTCTGCAGCAATGTTTCAGCTCTTGTGGCCTATTTGGGCTCTACTGCCTGAGCAACCCTTGGCTCTTTCTTTCTGTCCCTTCAAAGAGTATTTAGCTTTAAGTCTGTGAACTGACCTGGGGCTTCCCCAGCAATCCATCACTCTGTGCACATCATCATTTTCCATTATACCATTTTTTCCCATATATGGCTCCTATTTGTCTTTGCCCTTTTTATTACATATATTAGACACATGCTTGTGTCTTCAGAGAGCATCACTCAAACTATTCAGCTATTTTTTCTATCCAAATCTGTAGCCAAAGTAATAAAATTCAACTGTGAAAAGAAAGACAGTCTGACAGTTTCCCTGAACGACTGGAAAGATTTAGCAACTTGTGCATATTTAATCCTTTGGGATAGTGGTACTCCTTACAAACTAGGATCATTATGAGGAGACAAAGGCAAAGAGTTAGAGACTAAATGTCTCTAAACACATTATTCTTTTCTTCTATTTTAGGACTGATAGTTATTAGCTGAACTATGGTGTCACTTCGTCCCTCCTCCAGAGGAAACAAATACGAAGAATTAAATTGGATTCGTTTCTTAATTCCTTTGACAGTTTAAAAGTGGTAATTGGCTATTGTCACCTATTGAAGCAAGTTTATTGCAGACAGCTTGATTTTTATAGGAAAGAACCACAGACTTAAAAAAAAAATATTCTTTAAAGTTACTTGTGGCTGAGGCTTTTAACACATGCAATACTCAGGCCTAAACTATGTCTATCAAAAATATAATGGTCCTCTAATTTCAGTGCCTCATTTTAATTCACATTGTTAACAGCACCATTTGGAAAGCTTTTTGAAAAATCTGCTTACTCTCTTGACATTATATAAATAAATGCATTTGGTAGAAAATCACTTAGAACTGTCCATGGTTGTGGTTTATGAGTCTGTATGGACAGCTGAACAGTTCTGTCTTCATTCCATCTAGAATGGCATTCCTGTTAAGTACATGTTTCTTTAAAGCAGAGCTTGAGCACTGGACTTCTATTAATTTTAATAATATCTAAAAATTCAAAACACTGTTCTAAAAATCATAGCCATTGCTCTTAGTCCTGTTGCTACTGTAATTCATAAAACAGCCAAGTGATCTGTATCGTGGAGTCAACAAATCACCTTGGCGATCTTGACAAAAAGGGGAAGAATAGTAAAAAATGGCAAGGTAAATTAAGAAACAAACTGCTCTGCTCATTATTTTTAATATTAAAAGTCTGAAAAGAAAGAAGTCAGGAAGTGGATTCTGATACATTTAAATGTATCCTGACAGTGCTAGTGACATCATTCTTCTGATCTGTCCTTTGCAGGACATCTCTGCTCCAGAACAGAGGCACAGGGGGTGGCTGTCTCACAGACACTGAGCCTGCAGTTCTAATTGCCACTACACTGATGAGCTGGGGAGTTAAGCTATTTTTTTTTTCTGATTCAGAATTTAGATGCTGGCATTCATTGGAAGTGCTGAGTCACAGGTTTTTGAGTGCTGGATTCTGCTCACTGAAGCTATTCATCATAACTCATCCTATGAAAAAATACAGGTAAAGCATGTACTGCAAGATTACATAAATTCAGTCTTTCTTATTCAGTTTTCATTATTGATTACTTTTGCCCATTTTCCTTCTGATAGGAGTACTTTCTGATGAGTTACATCTGATTGTAGGAAAGTATGAGAACAGTCATATGACCTTATTCCAGGGGGCTTCAAATATAGTAAATAACCTGGCACACTCACACAAAAGCAGTAGATGACACAAACGAGCTCAATTCTGTTCAGTTTATACAGATGAATTTCTCCATTTGAATAGGCCAGGAAACATTTTTCAGCTGCTTACTTATCTGTCTGCCTTTAATCTCTGCCACCAATTATGCTCAGAAGCTTGGACCTCATTTTGCTTCTGTTGAGTTTATTCAAGTGAGAGGTTTGCTGCTGCCAGAGAGCAGAGAGCTGTTCTGATCCACGTTTTATTTTTACATCTAAATTAGCCTTTCCAAACGCTGCAGAGCAGCCTCCTGGGATTTGCCCCCTCTGTTTTCCTGTCACACGTCGCTCACCCAGGGTGCGAGGACACTGCAAGGTTTCAGCTCAGGCTAATCATAGCGCTTGGGTTGTTCTCAGAAATCACTGGTGAGTCACATGAAGAACTGCTCTTTAATGCAAAGAGTAGGCCTACCTATTTTTCATCACTGCTGGAAAACAGAGCCATTCCTCCTGCAGTGTCTTTGTGAATCCTCAGCACTTCTGGGTGCAAGGGAACAGGGCAGGTGGGAAACCTTCCCCCACCAGAAGAACAGGAGTTAACACTCACACAAACTCGGGTCACTACAGGCAAGGCACCACAAGAATTTAAATCTTCCCTTTCAGGGCCTTACTGCTGCTCCCAAAGAGAAAGCACAGCTCCAAATTAGGGCCCTTTTCTGCCTGCTTTGCTACCATGGAACTGGTGAGGAGGAATGGCACAGAACAGTGAGGAACCTGTAACCAGGATATGAACTCACATCCCTCGTCATGGTGATAACGCTGGGTCTTTGCCTGGTAGCTAAACAATTATGCAATTTGTGGCCTGGTTGCTAAGTCTGTAAGTGTAATTAAATATATAAATAGATGAAGCACAGTAAATTTTTTGCTGCCTAAGAATTGATCTAACTTTTGGGATTTGTGATTTGATTCTCAGTGGAAACCACCATCTACCATGAGAGCTTCCAAATGAAACATCAAGGCTGGAGCTGATACCTGTGCAGAGCTCCATTAGCTCTTGGTGGGTACAGACTGAGCCTTACCTTCTGAGCTTTGAGAAAACCTCTGTGTTTTGATTTCTGCCTATGCAGGGTTTTATAGTTATAATATCAAGTTTCCACAGCTGCTTATCTTATTAATACAAAGGAAAATTTTAAGAAACCAAATAATCTACCCTGAACAGAACTGTGCTCATATCAAATTATGTATTTGTACAGTAAGAAAAATCCACTGAGGAAAATTGTGTCTGGTGCTCTCCTTAGGTCTTCCTGAAAACTAGACACAACTCATCAAGACAAATTCTGGACAGAAAAAAAGTGATTTTAAAAAGTATTTTTAATCCCTCTACTAAATGTCATTGGAGAACTAAGATTTGGAGTTTGGGGAAAGGTATTTTGGGGAAGAAATGGGTATAGTTTTTAGCACCAAAGATTTTGTTTAAATTACCATTAATTTTTAGGGATTTCTTTCCTGGAATACAAAGTATGTGTATTATTTGTCCAGCTGAAAAAGGAGACACCCACAAAAGTGTTTTGTTCACAATGGTGTTCTGTGGGGAGGATTGTTCTACTCCACATTTTCTATTCTAACAGAAGTGATTCTAATCCAGTTACTTGGGATGGACCACCAAATGTTGGCATAGACACTTCCATTTGCAGTGACTATATGCAGTGAGATTTCTTCAGTAGCAACAAAATCTGTTCACTCTCTCCTTAGGCTCCCACATGCCTCTGGCCAAGCCTTATTCAGCTGTGTTTCTGCCAAGATTCTCCAACAACAAAAATGTCAAATTTTTCCTTCTAAACTGTTGACCAAAATCAGCTAATATTGCTTTACACAGAATCTGACTAGAAATATTCAGGAGATAATTTTAACCTATACGAAGGACAGAACTACAGGAAAGGTTTGTTTGGGTTTGTTAAATTAGAACATTGCTGAAAGTAGTTTGATATTAAGTGGTATTTGTATAGTGTGGTCACCGAGTTTATACTTGTAACCTTATAACTGAATTTCCTATTTCCATCATTTCGAGCAGAAAAATTAAGTTATCCTGAACTGGTTTTCAGATTTGCAGACAATATTTTGCTAAAAAAATCTGCTGGCAGATTTGCTAACACATTTTAATTTAAACTGTGAATGTTTTCATTAACATACATTTGGCACAGAAAGTCCTAGCTAGAAATAGTGATTTTTCTTCCCAAATGCATTTCAACGTTTTAAAATGCTAAACCCTTACATTTCCAGAGTTTTAGAATCACTCAAATCTACCAAAAAAAAAAAAAATCATCAAGCAAACCCTTGTGCTACAATTAAAATGGGAAGAATGGTGAGCTGGGTAGTTTGTCATTATCCAAGAGAGTGGTTTTAAAGGGCAGCAAATTAAGATGTATTTCTGGCTCGAGGAAGGTCTCTGAATTGTAATAAACATTAACCGGAATGCTCGATTCAGGGCTGCTTTCAGGACCGGATCAGCAAAGTTGCTGCCCGGCTGTACAGACAGCCCCCTGCAGCACAGCTGCAGTGGCTCGGGGATGAGTCCCGGGGGAGAGGGACGCTGTCCCCGCCGCGCAAGGGACACGGAGCTGGGCCCCCCAGCCCCGGGGCGCTGCCGGCGGGGGAAGCGCCGGGGGCGGCGCCGGCCCTTTGCCCGCAGCGCTCGCCCGTGCCCGCTGCGAGCGGAGC